>SRMA01026883.1:6636-68931 GCA_007224835.1 Danionella cerebrum | reverse complement strand
GCACACTCAAACCTGCAAAGAACCAGTGAGAAATCGGTGCAGAACCAAAGAGAACTTGAGGGGTCCTTTAAAGCAAAAAAGTGATATATAGCACACTCAAACCTGCAAAGAACCAGTGAGGAACCGGTGCAAAACCAAAGAGAACGTAAGGGGTCCTTTAAAGCAAAAAAGTGATATATAGCACACTCAAACCTGCAAAGAACCAGTGAGGAACCGGTGCAGAACCAAAGAGAATGTAAGGGGTCCTTTAAAGCAAAAAAGTGATATATAGCACACTCAAACCTGCAAAGAGCCAAATAATAACCTTTTTTAAAAGAGTGTACATTACAGATATATTGATCAGATATCATTGTATTCATCAATTTTCTTTACTTGCTTACACTGACATTTACATTTATATATTTAGCAGACGCTTTTATCCAAAGCGACTTACATTGGGTGTAAACATCAAGTAGTTTGGTACAAAGTGGACTTTCAAGCTAGTACAGAAAATGAATTCAAATCAGTGCTTCAGAGGGGGTTTTTTTAGGTTAAGTTAGTAAGTGCTCTCGAAACAGTAGAGTTTTTAGCTGCTTTTTGAAGGTGTAAAGAGATTCAGCTCTCCGTAATGGGACGGCAATGGAATTCCACCAGTCAGGAACTGTGAAGGAGAAGGTCCTGGTGGGAGATTTTTTGCCACTCTGAGATGGGACCACCAGACGCTGTTCATTTTCTGAACGGAGGCGTCTGGGGGGGACGTAGAGCTGGAGGAGTTTGTGGAGGTATGAAGGAGCGGAGCCTGTGCCAGCGTCAATTATTTTGAACTTGATTCGAGCCTCAATGGGAAGCCAGTGGAGACAGATGAGGAGAGGGGTGACGTGTGCTCTTCTTGGTTCCTTGAAGATCAGTCGAGCTGCCGAGTTCTGGATCATCTGAAAGGGTCTGACGGCGCATGCAGGAAGTCCAGCGAAAAGAGCATTGCTTAATCCGTAAGGGTCATTACAGGGATCTCCAGCGAAAATTGGGTTAAATACAGGGTACACTCTGTCAGCAGTTCATTGCAGAAATCATCATATTGTTGAACAAATTTCGAGAAAATGAACTTCAACAACCAATGATTGAATGAAGTTTTAGGGGGGGGTGAAAAAATGCTGTGAAAAAAACACTTTCAGAAATGAAAATGTTAATGATATATTTTCATCTATAAACAAAATGCAGTGTAACCACCCTTTACCTTCTAAACTGCTCCAAACATCTTGAAGAACTAAGCACAGATCTTCTGTAGATGCTTTATCATATCCTTCTGTCTCTTCATGTCATCCCAGACACACTTGATGGTTATGAGATAGGGACTCTATATGGTTCATGTCATTTTTCCACCTCATGACTTTGGTGGTATGTTTTTGGATCATTGTCCTGCTGCAGAATACATTTGGGTCCAATTATAAGCCTCATTGAAGGTTTTCTTTGATGGACAAGTATGTGCCTGTATTTCTCAGCAATCTCAACTATTTTTTATCTTTCTGGCCTCCAACAATCAAACAAACTGCTTTATATAAATCTGCCTCACAAATTTTGACTCATCAGCCCAGAGCACCTGCTGCCATTTTTCTGCACGCCAGTTCTTATGTTTTCACACTTACTTGAGTCCCTTGACCTTTTTTCAATGTTAGAGGTATTTCTTTTGGTTGCAAGTCTTCCATGAAGACCACTTCTGGCCAGACTTTTCCTTTCATCTACTGGTTTTTGCCAGCTCTTAGCCGATGAAACTGATGACACCTTCCATTTTCAAACGGTAATTAGCGTATTGTGTCTTTCATCTGCTGCAAAAGTTTCCTTGGCTGACTACCTCATCTACGATCATCAACGTTGCCCATTTTATATGCTTCTTCAAGTAAGAGTTCCACAGTAAGAGACCTGGGAGTTATCTTAGACAGCTCCGCTCCACTCTTCTTTTCTTCTGTTCCATACTCATCCCGGAGGCTCCGCTCACCAGCTCCTCACCCCAACAAACAGACTCACCTGGAGATGTTTCGGTGCCCCCTGGACCTCCGCCCACCGCTCCACTCTTCCCTCCCATACTCATCCGGAGACTCCCAGAGGCTCCGCCCACCAGCTCCTCACCCTAACAGCCAGATTCATCTGGAGATGTTCCGGAGCCCTAGAGGCTCGCCCACCAGCTCAACTAACAACCGGATTTACCTGGAGATGTTCCGGCGCCCCCTGGACCTACTCCTAACACAGTCATCATCTGTTTATACTATAATTTATATAAATCACACTGCTGTTGTTGCCCAAATGAGGATGGGTTCCCCTTTTGAGTCCGGTTCCTCTCAAGGTTTCTTCCAAAAGAGAGTTTTCCTTGCCACAGTCGCCCCAGGCTTGCTCATCAGGAACATATACACCACTTACCGAATGGTGACTGAGCCACATCAAATGAATGATTTTGGGAGATATTTACAAATCTTTTAATTTTTCTCACTGCTATCGTTCCTTCTGCTCAAATTTATAAGAATTGTCCTTAGACACAGTACTTTGGGAACAACTATATTTTTTAATAAACTTTTTTAATTACTTTTTTTTTGTTTTTAACCATTTAAAGGTGCAGGAAACAGGTTAAATGTTCAGATTTTCTGAGACTGACTTTAGGTTGTAGCAGCTATCCATTTAGCTGCTTAGGTTTTTAGCAGGTTAAGAACACGCAAGAGTCCATGCCACTCAAAAGTACACATTTAAATCAGTTTATTTTAAGGTCCAAAACACAGGAAAGCAAACCAAATTCAAATAAACATAAATGAACTTCACCTTGCAGTCAAAACAACTTGCTGCCATTACCAACCTTGTCTTGCTCTCTGAAAAAGCAAAGTTTCATGTGCTGCACAACAACCCTTGTAGTCAGGATGAAACTGAATGATTACATAGGTTTCTATGATCTCTAAACTAAAATAATAAAGTATACTTATTGCAAATAGTGATGTTATTTGTCTTTCTATTTTATTTAGGTCTAGGGACGCCACCAGTGGCTCAAGAGCCACAACCAGCTCTCAGTAAGCTTCAATAGAAGTTAAGGAGGAAGAGCCAATTTAGCAAAACCACAGGAAATGAGTAGCATATAAAATACTAAATATATAAATACTAATTAGTTTTCCATTATACATTTTTTAGATCTTTTATCTTGTGACATTTAAATGAAACTTCATATCTAAATGAATTTCATCAATGATCATGTGCAACAGAACTTCCAATCAGAAATCAAAGATGCTGGAAGCCATTAAATGTATGGATGCCCCATGCAGTCAGGCTCATGAGACAAAACGAGCATTTCCTGTAAGATGCATGAGAGATGGTTGTGCTAAGTTCAATGTGTTTAAAACTGTGATGTTTATCCTGGACTAAACAAATATGATGACCTGAGGAAGAATTGAAACCTGGATATCGCAATATTTCTGGCACTTTCCTGGAGAATTTGACATGAGAACTGTACATGACACAAGGCTTGTGAGAACATATATGAGGTACATTTCTTTTTAATATCTATGTTTCATTGAAATAAAATCATGTATTTTATTATTTTAAAGCACAGTGCATATAAAGTGTGGTGAAAGACACAAAATAAAGTGACTAAATGTCAGCAATCTTTCCTTAACATAATACCACAGCACAGAGAAAACTAATGTTGCCTCAGTTTAGGCAATAACTGACAGTCTCAAAGACTAAATGTGTCAGTCTTCAAATAAATACATCTCTAGAGGCATTGAACTGACTATTAATGTGTGTTCTGATATTTGTGAGAATACTGTAAAACTGTGATTGTGGGACAGCTTGAATAGCTGCATGACGGCTACGTTTTAATTAAATTTCTACACAGGACGTTTTTGTTGGGAACTTATTTGCAGCTCAGCAAAAACTGAACAATGTAATCTAACTAAAACAGGCGATACACCGGGCAATTTGTCTTGAGCTCTATAAGGATGTGTTATCTTGCTCCTTTATTGTCCTCAGAATTGTTTTAATAGATACTTCCTCGGGAAGGAAAGGAGAACGTGTTCAGAATACAAATCCATCAGCCGTCCATCAATGTTTTTTTTTTCTTTTTAAATGCCAGCTTTCTTTTAGGTTATGCAAATATCGCCATCTAGTGAACAGATGTCATGGCAAAGCTTAACATTCTTTCAAGCAGAAGATATCCTTCATATTGTGATCGAATAAGAATAAAAACTATAAATTATTTTAGACTAAGTATAAACAACTTTACTTCACAACTAAAACATACGTATTAAAAACACTCAAAACTGTTCAATGTCTGACGCTTTTTAATCATAAAACACTTTGTGTTTTCTGAAAACGTTTTGAGGATACAAAAACACTGGATAAGCATCAAGGGTTATAATGTAATGAGGATAGTATATATTTTTTTTTTTTTTTTTTCCTTTACTATTTTAAATGGCCTGAGACAGGAAAACTTTGTTCAATCCTGCGCATGCGTATTATTTGGGCCTTCACTCTGGGGCTGGTATTGTTTTATACCAATGTTTATACACGGTATAGTTTGTATTATAACTTCTATATTTAGTGAAAACCATGCTCTGTAGGTGCCAATCCGCAACCGCACAATATCCGCATCATAGAGTATGTGAAAGAAAATGTAATGTAATATTATTCCCAATCCCAAATTATTTACCATTTCTTGTTAGATTTTGAAGTTCAGATTGATGGACGCTCAAACGTATGGAGGGCAGAAAGCGCCAGAAACAATGACAAAATACCCATGCAGCAATACATTTATTAAAATAAATTCCTTAATGAGGTATTACATGTATTATAAATTCTACTAATAAATGTGTCATTATATTTATGATTAATTACATTTAAAAAATGTAAAAAAAAAAATAAAATAAAAAAAAGATTTGACTACTTCACTATTTAATTAATACATTGTCCAGTGTCACATTATTTAATAACTTGATTTTAAATTGACTATAAGTCAACTCGCAAGATGTGAAACTGTGGAACTCAAAAAGCTGTCAAATGAGTTGGTGTAAGATATTTTAGAAGTTGCTGTGTATGCGGAACCAGGACTTGAGCAAACAATTGAAAGAGTCTTTATAGAAACTGGTTCTAGCTTTTCTATTCTCTTCCGGTACATCTGTAAACTGCTCTGAGTATTGTGAAGCTGTGCTTTAGTTATCTCCAGGGGAGTAAAACACCTGGGTGTGGTGTTTCCTCCTCTGGATTGAAGCAGTGAATGTATGTAGTTATTTATTAGTTGTATTTCCCACAGACCAGTTTACATTAATTGCGTCAGAACAAGACAGTGTTAAATGGAAAGGGGGAGTGGATAAGGGATTGGAGAAGGTGAGGAGGAAAGGTTCAACATGAGAAGTATATGAAGAATACCTACCTGAACATACAATGTAAGTTTGGTACATTTCAGGATGTCCAGTTTTGTAGTTTGTACATAACACACATAAATACAGAACATCTACCTAGACAAACCATGGCCAGGAGACCAGAAGAGGACAGGGAGGGAGACCGCACCAGGTGTAGCGGAGCCATCCCCTATAGCCCTGACCAGGCGCCCTAAATCCCTCCCCCCTCAGTCATGCATCCATTCATCCTTGCTTTAGTTCCTGAATGAAACTGATAACTGCTCTTTTTCCTACATTGCTTTCCTTCACAACTTTTTTAGCCTTCGTTCTTCTTCACAACCTGTTGGATTTCTGATATCTCATGGGACCTGTGGATAGAAAGCAAATCTTAGTCACATACCTGCTCCTTACTCAACATTTCTTCTCTCCACTGTAGATAAGTTCACTCATTTTCTTTAATTTTATTAGCCTGTGGATTGTTCATCGAACTGCACTCAGTGTTAAAATTGATGAACACACCTTTGTACTGTGTCTCCATTTTATCATCTTGTGGCTGAGCACTTACAGAACTTAACCCAGGGATAGAAGTTTGCTCTTTAATTGGCACTTGGAGCAAGTGTGTGGTGGGCTTCCCACTCTCAATGGTGAGCTGGATCAATTCTAGGATCCTGAATAGAGCAAGCAACATTGTCTTTGTGAGGGCATGTCTCAGGGCTGCTTTCTGCGGGATCACTAAATACTGGCTCCATCTTCTGATACCTCTTTCTCACTGTTAGCTGCCGTGTATTCTCCACCAGAGTCTGTGTCAGAGAATTAACTCTTTGGAAGCGAGCTGGGATTGACAAGGATCCATCCATCCATCCTTTCTTTTTTTATGGATCTTGGAGACTTTCAAGCACATGCGAATTTGGCCAGTTCCTTATCATGCACTTAGGAATCAGTTTGCCTGTGGAATGTTGGACAAAGCATATCGCAAACATCTATTATCTGAGAAGAATCTAACTTTCAAACACGCTTGCAAAATTGCACTTGGTTTGGAATTGGCAAATAAGGACACAAAAAAGTTAACAGAACATACCAGTGAGTCCAGCTCTCTAATCCATTAACTATCCAGATATACAAAAAGTAAGCAGACGGATAAATCACAAATGGGTTCGGTCCTTCTCCTTGTGTGTCTCTTTGTTTTGTTACCCCTGCTCTCATGGCTGTGCTGCGCATGATCTCTAATCATTTACCCTTCTTATACCCCTTTGTTTCTACACTTTGTCAGACCGTTCTCACTCTCGCACTAAGATATCGCTGCATCATACATGAACGATCCGTTCATTTCAGTTCGAGTCTTGTCCTGTCTGGAGTGTGCAGATCTCTGTGTTACCCCCAGCTGTGAGTTGTTCTCTTTCTTCTTCTGGAAAACGGTGGTTGTCTGGATCTGGGAGGCTCTCAAGTGCCCCGCTAGCTCCTGGCCGCTGCTAGCTCCAGTGCTCCGCTATCTCTTAGCGTCAATGCCATCTAGAGTTTTACATTATACCGTTGTTGAATAAACTGAGCTTTCTGGCTTCTATCTGTCTCTGAGTATTGAAAAAAATATGAGTTTCTTGCATTTTGTCGTCTGTGCTTACATTGCACCTAACACATGCTTTTTTTATTTTCCTGCATCAGCAAGTTGGAAATGACATGCCATCATTATGGAAGAGATGATCACCGTCCAAAGAATGTCATTTCCACACAGTAGTGTGTCATTTATGTGGAAAATTGTTCATTTAAAGCAGGCTTGTAAAAGCACTAAAATAAGTGGAAAAACCCCATTTGGTGATTTCAACAACTGCAGAACTAAGTCTAATGGATTACCCTTTTGCACTTTTCATGCAACTAAATGACAAAATAATGGTCTCAAACCCTACGAAAACCTCAAAACAATTCAAATGAAGCACCTCTCCATCCGTGGACATGTGGCTACAACGCCTTTGAAAATTATGCTGAAATAAAAAAACAGCATTTCCTAGTGGTGATAGATGTGCATTCAAAATGGATTGAGGTTTTGCCAACAAAGCTGACAAATGTCGAAACGACTGCCAGCCTTTAGAGGAATCTGTTTACATCTTATGGACTGCCAAAAGATTTGGTTTCGGACAATGGACCGTAGTTCATTGCTTTTCAGCAGCTCAAATGTGATTTTGCAGCCTCAAATATGCTGCAGAAAGAGCTGGGCAAACATTCATGACCAAGTTGTGTTCAACATTTATGACTCCTAGTCAACGATTGGCTTGAGTCTTGTTCAATTATCAGAATAATCCACATCACACTGTCACTGAATGTACTTAGACAAGAGTTGTTTCTAAAACAGAAACCTTGTGCTAGTCTTTCACTAAATAAGCCGGTTGTGTCAGGTGCAAAATCTAAGCACCAGCTTCAACAGCAAAAAAAGCTCATGATAAAAACTTAGTGTCATTCAGGGAATTCTGTTTGGGAGAGAGTGTTAGTGAAAGATTGTAGACAGAAACTCTGAATCCAAGGAACTGCAATACAAGACACAGAGGTCCTCTGACATAAGCCCAGCAAAAACTATATTCTGTATTCTAACTATTGTAGACGACACACATGGCAATCTGTCTTGATTTTTTTTATGTTCTATATTGCGCTTTAATTGTCTCCAGAATTATTAACACTTGCGTGTTTCTGCTTGGATGGAATTATATTTCTGCTTTTCTTGTTTCTGTTATGGATATATCGCCATCTAGTGAACAGACGTACCGGCAAATCTGAACTTTAATCGAATAATGTAACCGCGGCTTAAATGTGTTTAAAATCTTGAAAATCTTTAAACATTAAATTATTGAGTTTGAGTGAAAATTTTTAACAACAACTGAAACTCTTCACTACACACTTTCACAAACGAACAAATCTTAAACTAACATATTATATCATATATCAGATATATACTATATATGATTTTGTAACCATTAGTACGATTGTATTTAAAACGAAAAGGGAAAACCATAGACTGAACTTGTACCTTTGAATATATCACATAAGTTTTCCTCTTTCTCTTCCACTGTTTTAAGACGTTTAAAGAATAGAAAATACAGTACCAACTATTGTTATACAGATAAAGTACCATCTATTTATTTATTCTACACGAACCCATTAATGCTGTTATTTTGAAGGATTTGCGACAGGAAGTGTTTCGTTAACCCCCGCGCATGCGTAACATTCGCGCTTCCAGCAAAGCGTGAATGGTCATGAAGGTTGAAATGATAAACTCCACGAAACACATTTGATTCTAAATAGTAACATTTTCTCCTCGTCTTTGTAAAGGAACGAAAGTGAATTGGACGTTGCCCGTGACTGATATTTCAGAAAATTGCACATTTGGATCGTTTGTCTTTCAGGTACTTAAAAAACTGCACTCTTCTAAAAAAAATTTAACCAACATCCGTAACGTTAAAGACGTATATTGGAACTCTTGTCAATATAATAATTGAGAATCGTTGTTTTAATTCTTGCACCCTCCACTCTATACAGTATTAAATTTATTTTATTTATTTTTTTTGGTGTAGCCGTGGTGGTCAAAATTTTGTCTTACATATAATGAATTATTAATTACGTCCTCCATGCATAGCCAAACCTAAAATATTTTTCTTTTAAAATATACACCCCAAATGTTCCTTATAAAACGTGAGTAAATTGAGGATTAAACAAAAATGAGATTATTTTCCTTAAATTCATAAAAATGCTTGTCAAATTAAAGTGAGAGTTTAATCAATAACATTACAATTAGTAGTATAGTTTATTATATAGTAATTTTTTAACTCATGCATTTTCCTCTGTTAGGTAAAGATGACTGGTCCTTCAAACTATGCCTTACGTATGGCTCGACTGAGTTCCCGAATATTTGGCGATGTTATCAGTCATCAGACAGACACCAAGTCTATGAAAGTAGTTCAATTATTTAAAGACCTCCCTGTGGCTCGAAGAAAGGATGTGTATGATTGGTACCCTCCACACAAAATTT
The DNA here is from genome assembly GCA_007224835.1 of Danionella cerebrum. Taxonomy (NCBI): domain Eukaryota; kingdom Metazoa; phylum Chordata; class Actinopteri; order Cypriniformes; family Danionidae; genus Danionella; species Danionella cerebrum. The sequence continues at coordinate 59,571 of SRMA01026883.1, read as the reverse complement.
ACTATGGGATGATGCAGAGGCTCAGACAATGGGGGCTTTACAGGTGAGTATTGATATGTGATACAAAGCATCAATGTCTGGTCTTCATATTGATCTGATGTTTGATCTGGGTCACTTTAGGGATGAACACCAGGATTTCAAGGAAGAAATGGTACGTGTACATAAACTGCGGGGTAAGGAAAGGCCAAAAAAGGGAGAAGGCAAACGAGCCACAAAGAAGAAGTAGACAATATTGCTTGATGGAAGGGACATTAGTGAAGCTGATGCAGATGAATCAGTGACTAGAACCTGTTTGTGATGAGGAAATGAGAAACATTAATGAAAATGGAATGTTTTTGCATCTTCAATATTCACTTGCTTTCTATTGTTACATTTGTGTCTGCAAATACAATATTTCTACTGTAAAATCATTGTCAAATGGAAATTTGTAAGGCTTCATTAAGTAATAAAGTCACAGATTGTTTATCACAGATTGATAAAATTCTGTTTATTTTGGGTTATTTTGAGAATGTTCTAAAAAGTGGTTTGTACATAAATAGAATGTGAAAAATGAATCCATTGTTTGTTGTTTTATTTTGTATTAATGCATTTGTTAAACATATCATTTTAATTACGGTATATAGGGAATGGTATATAATTGCCACACAGCGAATTATGTTAACATTTTAATGCCACTGATCTATGATCAGATCTTTTTGACCTGTATATGAGCTTTTGCTGGAGTGCCTTAATGTTAGAATGTTTTCCCCTCTTGCAGCTTTTTAAAACTTAAGACAAAAACAGGGATCATGATCTTTGGCCTCAATTACTGACCAATTGCTTCAACATTTCTTAGATGTGTATCTCAGCTAATGCACATAGGGATTCTCCTACACCCTGGACTGGCTTAAACAGGTTAATATAGTAGTCGAAGATAGTTGCTGGGAAATGTGCCAAATCAGAAACTTAAAAAAATGTTTCCTAGCATTGACCTGGAAATGAACATACATGCATTAATTTCTTGAAGATTGGATAATAAAAGCAGAAATTGCACAGTGGTGCAGTGGGTATCGCTCTGGCCCTCTAGCAAGAAGGTTGCTAGTTTGAGGCCTACTGAGAGGAGTTTGCATGGGTTTCCTTGTGTGGTACTCCAGTTTCCCCCCATAAGACCAAAAACCGTCTGATTAAAGTACTTCCCTGGCAACCATCTAACCCTGAAAAAGAAGCAGAAGGAAATAAAATAGATTCAGTTGCAGCCTGTTTGGCACCAAAACGTTTTGACTGCATTTCCCCAATCCTTGCCAGTTTACATTGCCTATAGATAAGTCGTAGAATCCAGTTCAAGCTTCTTTTATTAGATTTAGAATCCTTAAATGGACTGGCTAGCACATCAGTATCCCCAAAACCTTTCAAGAGCTCAGTGTTCAGCTGATTTCGACCTGTTTTTGATTCCAAGAACCAAGTAAAAAACAAAATGTGGGCTTTTAAGAGAGATTCACCCTGAACCTACCATCCATTAGTTTTAAAAATAGGTGGAAGAAATGTTTTCATGTGCAGTTATTTTTTGAGTAATTGTAGGTTTTTAACTTGAGGTGTTATCACAGTATATTTTTTATCTCAGTTTATTTTCTTTTTGTTTTCAATTATTTTCTGTAAATAACAATTTGAGCAGCTCATCTGTTAAAACTGTTAAAAATAATATTTACCGGTACTTAAAGGTTTATGAGCCATTCCATCGAATGGGTGCCATTTCTGTCCCTATATAAACATTAAAATGGCTTCGTAAATGCATTTTATTACTGAGCAAAATGCATTATATTGTATCCTTATTGCAAATTTGACATTTAAAATATTGATCAAATCCAGATAAACACTAAAAAATAGCATTTATTGCTTGTCCCCAGTCTATGATGTAACATTTCACCTTAACATATAATAATTAAGATATTTTAAAAAGAATTTGCATTGATTTGTAAATCCATTTGTTTCAAATACATTTTATTTATGCAAATATCTATACTTTCTAAATATATAAAAAAAATCCTCAGCTCTTTACTAAATTCTGTTACCCTAACCCACCCCCCCATCCTGAAAATCTGGGGAATATCCATGTCAGTTTTTCAACTGGAAGTTTGATCACTTGGATCTTTAGAAGGCCATGAGAAGTCTCTCAATTTCTTATTTAAATATTTGATGATTTTTTTTACATGAAATATAATTTTTTTGTTTACAAATTTTACATATTTGGCATGTATTTGCTATTTCTTTCCTGTTACTTAAATAAAGAATAACAAGAGGGTAATTAACAAGAAAAACCAATAACAAGAACAAAAACAGTAACAAGAAGAATCATCGTTTGATTATGAATACAAAAAATAAATAAGATACTTGAGATGGACCAAAAGCCATTTGGAATCTGTTTTAAAAACAAGTAAAAAAAAAGATTAGACTTTCGTATATTTTAGATTCATTAACTACACAGTAGTTCAAGCCCTTTATGTTTTAATATTGATGATTTTGACATACACCTCATGGAAACCCAAAATTCCCATCTCAAAAAAATTACCAATAAAAGAAAAGTGTTTTTAATAATTATAAAAAAGTCAACTTCAAATAATTATGTATTGGAATCCTTTTGCAGAAATGACTGCTTCGTTGTGGCGTGGCATGAAGGCAAACAGCCCGTGGCGCTGCTGAGGTGTTATGGAGGCCCTCTTGCGTCTCTCAACTTTTTCTTCAGAATATATCACAGATTCTCTATGGGGTTCAGGTCAGGAGAGTTGAGCACCAGTAATACCATGGTCAGTAAACCATATTCCAGAGGTTTTGTCACTGTGAGCAGGTGCCAGGTCGTGCTGAAAAATGAAATCTCCATAAAGCTTTTCAGCAGACGGAAGCATGAAGTGCTCCAAAATCTCCCGATAGCTAGCTGCATTGATCCTGCCCTTAATAAAACATAGTAGACCTACAGCAGCAGCTGATATGGCACCCCAGACCATTACTGACTGTGGGTAATTGACACTGGACTTCATGCATTTCCCTCTCCCCAGTCTTCCTCTGGACTCTTAACACCTTGATTTCTGAATGACTACAAAGTTTGAGCAACAGTCCAGTGCTTCTTATCTGTAGCCCATGTCAGGCGCTTCTGCTGCCCGACCTGGGGAATGTGGCACCTGTAGCCCATTTCCTGCACATGCCTGTACACTGTGACTCCGGATATTTCTACTTCAGACTCAGTTCACTGCTTCCGCAGGTCCCCTAATGTCTGGAATCGGTCTTTCTCCATAATCTTCCTCAGGGTCTGGTCACCTCTTCTCCCGTTTTCTGCCACACTTTTTCCTTCCCACTGAGGTGCCTTGATACAGCACTCTGGGAACAGTCGATTCATTCAGAAATTTCTTTCTGTGTCTCACCCTCCTGCTTCAGGGTGTCAGTGATGGCTTTTTGATGTTTTGAGTACTGAACCAGGCCGGGAGTTTGTAAAAGCCTAAGGAATCTTGTGCATGTGTTAATTAGTTGATTCAGATGATTAGGTTAATAGCTCGTTTAGAGAACCTTTTCATGATATCCTAATTTTTTTTAGGTTAATTTAGCTAATTTTGGGTTTTCATGAGCTGCATGCCAAAATCATCAATATTAAAATAACAAAAGGTTTGAACTACTTCAGTTGTGTGTAAATGAATCTGAAAAATATGAAAGTCTGTGTTGTTTATCAGTAAATTGCAGAAAATAATGGACTTTATCACAGTATGATTTTTTTTTTTTTTTTTTTTTTGAGAAGGATCCGTGCATCCTTCTCAAAAGAAGGATCCACGTAAGTTACCCCGTCCAGGGCTTACATCTGGTGATTCTGTCTCCCCCTTCTGTCTCGTTCACTGTTGCTTTCCTCTATTATTTTCCACTCAGTTTCTCGTGGTTTAAAATGGCGGCGTTGAGCAGCGCCGAGTCCCCACCGTCTGTCTTTAACGGAGACGCCATGAATCGAGATCCAGAGCGGGACCGGGGACTGGACGTGCTGGAAGCGGGCCTCGAAGCAACCTGTCCCGGCGGAGCGGCGATCACCGAATGCCAACAAGACATTCCTGAGGAGGTACAATGGGGGAGTTGGGGTTGAAAGAGAGCTTGGCTGCTAGGCAGAGCTTTGCCGGATGGAGATGTTCAGGAAACACCGGCTGTGACAGAGAGAAGAGATGCAATGCGTTGCAGGGGAACCAGATGATGCGCGAATACGCTTTCAGTTGCTCGAACCGTGTATCGGTCGCTTTTGCAAACGAGCAAGGTGCTTTTCCGAATGACGCCATGTATAATTCTCTGAGCCTATGTTTATCAGAAGGCCTGCTCATGTTTCATTGGCTTTATTTCACTTGATGCATAGGATGCATGCCACACGTCTCACCTGGTCATGCATCGTAGCGTTGCGATCCTGCAGATGCACCTGGGGATATCAACAGCACGCAGGCATTCATTTATCTAGGTTTTATCAGCAGTTTACGCGAGCAGCGTCAATGCATTTACATTTAAACCTGCAGTGGTGTCACTGGGCTGGTGTTTGAGCCTTGATAATGTTCCATAAGAATTATAAATGCATCATCGGAGCTGTATTGCGACCATCACCTGAAAATACAGTGCGCAGCTCTCAGGGCCCAGCTGTAGATGTACTGTACATTCTGCACCCTGCTTTAAAATTGTAGCCTTCAACCTTTTCATGTATCAAACCAACATAAACTGTGTGTGCCTTCATACAGCAGTGTATAATACAGTGAAAATGTATTTTACGAAATCATTCAGTCAGTGTTGTGAAAGTACATGACAACAAGTCTAGTCTAGTTTTTACCTCAATTTTTTTAATGTAACCTATGATTTGCCTAAGCATTGTTATTATGATTTAGTAGTTTTCTACTGTGGATGATCATTCATGACTTTTAGCCTTTGGAAGTGAGCGTTGTGAGCATTTTTTACTACCTTACAATTTGCTCTAATATATTGTCTTTAAAACAGTTTTTGTGGAAATGCATTACATAAATATTTTCATTCATTACATTACACAATATTTCCAGAAAAAAACTGAAATTGTACAAAAAATGCACTTCCAAGAACTATTTTTTTTGTCATTTCTTTACTGCAACAGTTTTTACAATCAGCTTTTATATATTATAACAAAAAAAAAACCACCAAAAAGCAAAGACAAGGTCAAACAATGTGTACAAAAAACTGTTCCATTGTGCTTAAAAAAAAACACAGGCCATGTCACAGGTCTTGTACTTCCAAGGATTATCCCTTCTTTTCACCTTTAGATGGCACTGATTTTTAGTTCTGAAATTTTTTTTCACATTTCTAATTTGAATTACCGGTACCTTGCAAATTATGTCATAACTTTTGTAATGTCTGTTTTAAAATAAAAATATCAAAGCTGATAAACCTACACATTTCATTTGAAATCAAAAAATCATTTTAACAAATTTGGAGGCTGCTGGTACATGATGTAATGCTGTACAGAACATTACAACCGTTTTAGGCAGGTGTGAAACATGCTGTAAGCGAATGCTTTCAGAAAAAGAAAATGATGCTTGTTTATTTTTGTTATGAGCGTGAAAGAAAAGGAATCTCTGAAATTTTGTGTGTACCTTTTTCTATAACCAGCATCAACAACTTGCACAAATTAAAGAATTATATGCAGGTGTATTATCAACCGATTATGCTAAAGATGCTAAAGATTGTGGTTCAATATCTGGGTTGAAACCCAATCATGAACTGCAACAGAAACTTTTTACTTTAACTTCACTACATTTCAAGTCAAATATCTTCGTTTTTACTCTACGTTTTGAACAGCGTTGCTCTGTTTTTTAAATGTTTTGGTTGCTGCTGGGTGGTATCTACTTATTGCCATTGCAGTTCAGTGTCCGTTCAACTGCAGCATCTTTTGAGACGCCTGTGCCTTAATGAATGATGAAAAACAGGAAAACACTCTCGAAAATAGTTAATAATTTGATATGACCAGGTTATATTCATGCACATTTAGGTACAATATAGGAAAAGAAAACTTGTGAACCTGTGTTTGATAGTGTTTAATTGAAAAAGGTTTTCCACTCGCAGCTATGTTAACAATAAACCTTAAATTCAAAAGGCCTGCTCTGAAATCCTGGTTCTAAGGGAAATTTAGATTCAAGGTTTTGAGATCATGATCATTTAAATAAGTGTCCACTTCATAAGAGTCACATATTGTTTAAGCAAGAGTCTTGACAAAAATAACAAAGGTATAATATAGCCATAATAATTTGTTGTACTTTCGATACTTAAGGACATTTTAAGGCAAATATTTTAGTACTTTAACTTCGAGTGAAATTCTGAAGGGAATTTATTTTTTTTACCCAGTGTAACTCTACTTTAACTCAAGTACTTGCTTTGTGTACTTTGTCCACCACTGGTTTCTTGTCATTGTAAGATTGAGCACAAAGTAGCTATGCTGCATCAAAAACGTCTCTCCCTGACAAAATTTTGGGAACAGACTAGGGAACCAGCAGAACTGTCAGAAAATATGACTCAAGTATGCATGGAAGCTTAGCAAGTGCTCTGGACTCAAGAGTCAAAATGTTACAGAAATTAATGTTTTGGAGGCAGCAGTGAAGCATGGCGGACGTTTCTTGAATGTTCGGTGCTGCATTTCTCACAGGAGATATGATCAGTGTTGGTGTCGTTTTAAATGCTGAGGAGACAAAACGATGTGAGAAAGCCCACTTTAACAAAAAGTCTCTGTTAAGTTGTCTAGGATGCTTGGAACAACAAACTGAGATCCTGGAGAATTTGAAGGCATAGAATGATGACACCAGATTTTGATTTGATTTAGATTTCTTTTTCGTAGATTGACTGGATTTTATTCATTGATGGAAAATAAATGATTCACTTTCATTTTTGAAAGCATTCTTTGTTTACATTCTTTTTTCACAATTGCATAAAATGTTTGAAGTTTCAGAGAGTAGGCATTAACCCAAAAAAACGACAAATATTTTTGGTAAAAAGATGAAAAGAAAAAAATTTAAAAATTTAAACTTACAAGCTTCTCCCAAAATAAAGTAATGTGTGTATTTTTATTGGTTTTAGTACTAGACACTAGGGCTGCAACAAACGATTATTTTGGTAATCGATTAATCTATTGATTATTAGACCGATGAATCAATTAGTCATCAATTATTTCAATGATTAATCAGTTGCCTTTGAGCAATTATTCTGCTTTTTTAACTAGTTAAAATAATGAGTTACAAATATTCTAACTAATAAATAAATAAGAAAATCACTTCAGCTTTTGAAATAGTTCTTTTAATGAACTTTGAGCCGAACTAAACATGTCATTCTCTTTAAGTTTTCTGATTCTGTTACACTCAAATTACACACAAATGCTCTCTAAGCATTGTTTACATGTTTTGTTCTAATTCAATAGAAAAAAATAAATAATCAGCTGCATTACAGACAAAAAGAAAGTTGAATGTGAACATATCTTGACAGCAGCATTAATAATTGTTGGTTTACCACTCGTTTTAGTTCATCAAAAGTAATATCCCAGGGAAATACACAGTTATGAAACTAGATATTTGGAGTGTGATAATCTAACAATTCTTAAAAAATCTGGCAACATTTCAAAATGTAAGAAACAAATAAAGATAAGTTTAGAATCAGCATAAGATAATGAATGGTGTGAGAAAGAAATGCTTTGGTGTGTGTCTCATTTTATTTGTATTTTTGACTCTTAAAGCTATTAAAATGAACTTTCCCCATTGTGGGACAAGTTTTTTCCCATAATGTGAATGGATTTATATAGCTTTTTATTTTACATCAACGATTTTTTCTTTGTTTATCCTTCTCAAATTAAAATATGAGAATTCACTATCGTCTTTAGTTTTATTTTACAGAACCCTAATCTGTGCAGTCTAGTGGTGAAAAGAATGGATAACCTGTGATATGGCTTGTGCTTTTCAAAGTTCTGGCACAAAAAAGCACAATGGCACAAAAAGTGCTTGGAACAGTGTGTAAGGTTTGGGAGAGGTTCGCCTGTTTTTTTTTTTTAAATACAATTTTCACATTGTCCTATCTTGGTATTTTTTTAGATTTATTAAGTTTTATTTTGTCTACACTTTGGATTTTTTTTTGTTATAATTTTTGCAGTAAAAATGACAAAATGTAATTCTTTTGTTTAGATATTTGTACAATTTCACACAAATTTTGTACAATTAATGTAACATAATGAAAAAAGAAATTTTGAAATAAACAGCTGGGGTTAAAGAAAAAAAATATTTCAAGCATTGTCACAAAAAATGTTTTAAAGTTAATTCATTAGTGCAAATTGTTAAAAAGTGAAACAATTAAAAAAGTTTAACTAGTTCTAGAGGCCCCAGTCTTCTAAGGGTTACTTCAAGGCATTATATTTATTTCAAGATATTAAGAAACTTCACCAAAAAGTTTCAGGGGTGTTGTGTGACAGAAGAGTGTCAGCAAGAATCAAAGGAAAGGTGTACAGAACAGTAGTGAGACCAGCTATGATGTATGGGTTAGAGACTGTAGCAGTGAAGAAGAGACAAGAAGCAGAGATGGAAGTAGCAGAGATGAGGATGTTGAGGTTCAGTTTAGGAGTGACTAGGATGGACAAGATTAGGAATGAGCACATCAGAGGGACAGCTCAGGTTGGTTGTTTTGGAGACAAAGTCAGAGAGGCCAGGTTGAGATGGTTTTGACATGTGCAGAGGAGGGATAGTGGTTATACTGGTAGAAGGATGTTGGAGATGGAGATGCCAGGCAAGAGGTCAAGAGGAAGGCCAAAGACGAGATATATGGATGTGCTGAAAGAGGACATGAAGGTAGTTGGTGCAAGAGTAGAGGATACTGAGGACAGAGTTAGGTGGAAACAGATGATTTGCTGTGGCGACCTCTAAACTGGGAACAGTCGAAATGAAAAGAGGAAGAAGAAGAAGAAACTACATCATTGATCTTGCTCGTTCTTACTATTGCAGCTGTGAGCTGTTCAATGAAAGTTTATTCTGTCAGGACACAAACCAGTTTCAGGACTTTCACTTTCAGGAAACCAATTATGTTTTAAACCAATTAAAGCTTCTTTAAGGATCTTCTCTTAAGTTGCCATTTTTAAAAGCAATGTTTAATGGTAATTCATTTCAGTTTCAAATGGCATCACAATGGCCAAAATGCTCTAGGTTTGTCTCTGACCGAAGATAAGTTTTCAGTATACATCACTCTTCCATGTTGTTCTTATTCAACTACATGGCTGGCATGGTAGTGTCTCTTCTTCATGAGTGGAGTCTTTCCTGGTCAGAAAACTCACAATACAAGTGACTATCTTTGTTGAGACCTCTCTTCCAGGCTTGACTAAGTTCGTCTCTAGCGTAGTTTTCTTTTAGGTTTTCTTCTAAGTTTTCTTTTAGAAAGTTTTTGAAAACGTTTTTTTTACTACCTCTTTCCATCTTGTTTCCTCTGTATTGGGGTCTTTAAATTTCTTAAGAATGTTTGTGAATCTTTTTGAACATTAACCTTAGCTTCTTTTTTTTCTTTTTTTTTTACAAATATTTTTCACTACATTGCTCAATAACTCCACAACATTACTGAAATGAAATGTTGTGGAATTATTGTGGAGAATTGCAAGCTCAAATCCTGAGCACATTTTCCCCCTCTTCTCTTCCGGTACTTCTACTGTCCCATCTGTTCCAATGTAATATAGCCAAAAGTTTGAAAATTGTTAAAAAAACAGGCAAACCACACTCTCGTAAACCACTCTCCTAAACTCCTCTACCTAAATTTTGATAAACACAAGCCATATCACGGGTCTTATATTTCCAAGGGTTATCCCTTCTTTTCACCACTAGATAGCACTGATTTGGGGTCTGTAAAATGAAACTGAAAGATGGTCGCACATTGCTCACATTTTTATTTGAAATGTGTGTCAACTTTTTTAATGTTCGTTTAAAATAAACAATGTCACGCTAATAAAATTTTTCAAACCTTCCCATTATATTTGAAATTAAAAAATTAAACTATAGGTGGGTCACGTCATTCCTACTCAATTCAAAACAGATGCTGTGATTGGCACACATACCTGTGCATGCAGATACTTTTAAAGGTTAAGTCAAATGTTGTTTTGCAAGATATGAAGCCTGAGCCTAATGTGCAATTTCTAGGTTAATCACACAATTTAGTTTAAATTGCCAAGTATCTGGACAATATTTTTTTTCTAAAGCCAATCAAAGTAATACATTTCAAGGGGGCTAATAATAATGGCAGCATTGTAGCTCCCTTATGAAATTGCACTTTTAAAGATCAAATATGTATATCTGAATAGAACTTAATTGTTTATAAATTGATTATGGTTTTATTTTTGCATCACTATTAAGAAATCAATTATTACATATTTAATCCTGGATCATATGACTTCAGTTTTACAAGTTGGACGTACTCTTTTACTCCCTTTTTAACTCAAGAGTTACAACAACTAAGAGGTTTGCTTTCTTATGTTTCTTTGCAGATTTGGAACATCAAACAGATGATAAAGTTAACTCAAGAGCACCTAGAAGCCCTTTTAGATAAGTTTGGAGGAGAACACAATCCGCCTTCTATATATCTAGAGGTAAGTGGACCAGACCGTTCCCCTTTGATTAACAGAATTTTTTTTTTTTTTAAGGATCTTGCAGTTGAGTGTTGAAGGAGTTGCTGACTTGACTTTTTGCATAGCATGGCCTGGCATGGATCAAAGCTGATCAGACCTAATCTCTTAGAGTTCATCATGTTCTAAATTTTGAACTAATCTGTATTCTGGCCTAAAATCTATGAATTTGTTGGTGAAACATGGCAGCCGCTGTTGTAAAATCTTGATTACCAGTACCCTGTCACAGTGTATTTTCTAGGGTTTCCACAATGCTCGGTTTTATACCGAACCTTTCTCTACACCCTCTTCGATTCATTAGGTGCTTGTGTTTCTCATTTGAATAACTCCTGTATGTATTGTTATCAAGGCAGATGTCAGGGACATTGTGAAAAGGCAGATGTCAGGGAAAGAAATGCATGTCCGCAAGCAAATACCCAATCAATGCACTGCTCCTTTCTGTAAATATCCAAACAGTGGCGGAATTCTCAGCCACTATGAGGAAACAGTGACAACTATTCTGTTCTCCACCCCTCAGGAATTTCACATCCTTAATTATGTATAACTTTAAGTCTTAATAAATCTTAAACAGAGAAAAAAATTTACCCCCCTCAGAGTGTTCATAAAGGTCAAATCTTCAAATGTAGAGAAGTTAGGCAATTTTAACATTGGAGTGAACGAGAACCTGGTCATTTCTGGTACCAGCCTCAAGCAGCTGGTCAAAGAACTGCAGTACAGTCACTTGCTATTCCACATCGAGAGGGAAAACAGGAGGTTGCTCTTATGTATTAAACACACTTTTAGCTCTATTGATAGCCAAGCTGTAAATGTTACGTGTTTGTAATGTGAATTATTGTGCCATGTTATGTCCTTACACCTCTAAGGCTAAGCTATGCTTAAATGCTTTTGCCACATGTGGAGAATGGCTGAAGAGTTTCCAAAATGATAAATGACCCTCATAATCTCAAGGATAGAGAGAACGAGCTTGTCAAAAGAAGTGGAGTGTTCCTATAAACCCAAGTAAGAATGATGAAAGAATAACTGTAGGGTGGTGCATTGATTTAGAATAAATGGACATAGAATTGAAATCGCAATTTCGCAATATTCAAAGAGCTGCAATGTGGATGCGATTTGTAGGAAACTCAGAATCGAAGACCAGGAGATTTTGGGCTAACAGAACAAGTTTTATGTCCAAAGTTTGCAGTCATCCAAAATCCTTCAACACAGCAAACTAAAACATTCTTTCTTTGTATCTTACACACCGGAAACCTTTGGGGGCTGCCCACAAAAGGAGGGGTCAGTTCAAAGCATGAACAGATAACAAAAGACTGTAAATCAAGTGACGCCTTCCTAAGTCTACCAGCCCCCAACAAGGACAACATACATTGGCTGGTATTATGTAAAAATAAGTTTGTCTTTCTTAATAAGAACTTCTCTGTAAATTACAATCATTAAGTGATCAATCTTATATACCAAATACAAAGTTAAACACATAACTTTGGGCTGTTGTTAAATAGTTATTTAAGAAAAGCATAGCTTACAACAGATGTTAAATTTGTAATCCTACAGATGCAAAACATCACGTTTATATTTCCCTCCTTTAAGTGACAGTGTTTCTGACCAATTGGTTTAGTGACATTATTGTCATCTGATTACAGCAGAAACGCCCACAACAACAAGGACCAATAAAATCTTACTAGAGCAGGGGTCACCAACATGGTGCCCGCGGGCACCTGGCCACCCACGAGGACCACATGAGCCGCCCACCACCTGTTATAAAAATAGCTCAAATAGCGACACTTTCCAGGGAAGCTGAAACTAATTTAATATGACTGCTATTGTTGTTTAAATGACAATTTTACATAAGCTTGATGTGACATTATATACATAAAAAAAAATAGAATATACAAATATGAACTACGACCTGATGGAGTTGAAAGGTCAGTTTGACGCGCAACGACGAAACAAACAAGTAGCGCAGCGAAGTTCAAAGATCATTTTATTTTCGCAACGAATGCGAGGTAAAGGTTTTTTTTAACTCTGTGGAAAGAGCATGTGTTTGTCTCATTTGCACGACGACTATACAAAATATAAATTTAAAGTGTTGCATATTAATATGTATCCGTTTTTTACCTTGTTAATTCATTGTTGATATTCATTGTGAAACATAATTAACATGATCAGTGTCTTTGCAGAGATGAATATCCTTAATTATTAATAAATTCAGACGAGGGTATCAAAGTGGTAGCATTAATCCAGGAAGTAGCTCTCGGTTCAAAAATGTTAGTGGCCCCTGAACTAGAGCATAGGACTGGGTAATATATCCTAAAAAAAAGCATGATTTCATGGTGAACCTGCGTTAAATGTTAGTGAGGGTAGGTAAATGTAATGGAGTAGTGAAACCTACACTATTGTCGCAGAGGCGCAATACTACAGATGTCACTGCAGACCGACATCAATCCGTAATCCGTGTCGGAGAGCAAGATGTCAAGTCGCTCTGTTAAAACTGCTGCTGCCGCTCGTTGCCGTCTTCTGTGTAACACCCTGCTATTTTGCAAGTTCTCCCACTTAGAAATCATGGGGGGGTCTGAAATTTTTAGCGTAGGTGCATGTCCACTGTGAGAGACATGGTGTAAAAAGAAAAATCCAGAAATCACAGTATATGAACTATTTATTTGTATGGTACAGCTGCAAATAAGTATTTGAACATCTGAAAAAAATCCCGTCGTAATACTACAAAGTTCAAATTTATTGTTCTGAAATTCTGAAGCGCATCCATATAGTTAAATTGGATTTAGTACATATTGTTATCTCTTATATGTTTCCTTTCCTAATAGGGAATACATTCAATCTAAGCACCTCGAGATGGAAAACCAAAGTGGTGAATCTTGTAGAGTTAGTTGCAAAAGTGTCTCTTGCGAATGGACTACAGAAAAGAATTTTCTCAACTAATGTGAATCCTGTTCATAAACTATGAATGAATTCTCTCTTTCCCAAGGCATATGAGGAGTACACCAGTAAGCTGGATGCGTTGCAGCAGAGGGAACAGCAGCTTTTGGAGGCCATTGGGAATGGAACAGAGTTCTGCTCTTCTCCGACACCCACACAGCTAGATATAAACACGCAGGGACTCCCCAGTGCCCCCGCAGTGCCAAACATGCTGACTGTCCTGCAGACCCCCACTGATGCAACAAGGGGCAATCCCAGATCGCCTCAGAAACCCATCGTAAGGGTTTTCCTGCCCAACCATCAGAGGACAGTGGTGAGTTGTTGCTTTTGTCGTAAGAATAGCATTCATAAAAAAATTATGTACAGCAATCACAAAGTGAAATAAAAGATTATTAGCAATATTTATCAACTATATACTAAACATACTTACCTTTGAATCCTGTGTTCGCATTTCAGTGATTGAGCAGATTCAGGATTAAACAATTTAAACGGTCTGCAAACGTGGTTCTTTCCTCCGGTTGTAGCAAAGTACCAGATTCTGAAAGTTGTGAAACATTTTTTACATGTTTTTTCCTGTTTAATTTAATTTGTTATTTGATATTTGTTTGGATCAAAAATCTTAATATACACAACAACTTTGGTAGCATTTCAACAATTTTTTTTGTTAGAGGAACAACATTTAACCTGTTACCATGTTTCCACCCGCAGTAAATCGACACTAACAGAAAGATCTCATAATTGCACCCGCTATTTTTAAGTAAAGTTTGACAAACTATTTATCATTTGAAAGCTGAATTTCCTATGATTCAAGCGTTATAAAGCATTACAGGTATGTCCAACGAACAAAATGCATCCAAGCTAGTACTCCAAAAACATGTTTACCACGAGACAAAGACATAAAACCACAACTATTACCACAGCCATTTCTAAGGAAGACCCAGTGAGCATGGTAGGTTTCGATTCAGTACAGTCTCCTGAACATTTGAGACCACCTTTAGAAGTGTGTGACTATGATTGGCCAATCAGCAAGCCAGTTAACAAGACTTGGCCATTCATTGAGAGAGAATTAATAGCACTATGGCATCTAAGAAGACATTTGACCATTTTGAGGACATTTTAGAGGATATTCATATTGTTTTAATGAGTGGCATGCACAAATCACATTGTTTTACACATAATTATATTTTTTCATTGTTTGCATTTTCTTAAAAAGTTTAGTTTTTTGATTAGTTTATCTAGTGGTATTGATTTGTATTAAAAAAAAAAGGAAATTCACATCAATTTGTTTTTGTTAGCTCCTTTTTGACAGATTTTGGTCATGTATTGGTCCACAGTTGGGGTAGGTGAGGACAGTTTCTACCATTTCTACAAAGTTTATGAATCAATAACTTTAGTTTTGTTTGAGGTATCCAGTTTATTACATTTACCTCATAAACTAGAAAGGGTTTCCTTTTCAATGACAACAAGGACATTAGTTTAACCCATAAAATGTGAGAGTTACAGCCATTTTATTTTGGGAATGCCTTTTTCTGTCTTATGTTAAGGGGTGGGTGTTAACAGGTTAAATATATTTTCTTAAAAATATGACTTTTTTTATCTCTATGTGACAGACATATAATCAGATTTGTTTTATTTGTCAACCACCCAAATATGTATATATTTCAGGTCCCAGCCCGCTGTGGGATGACGGTCAAAGACTCATTGAAGAAAGCTCTAACGATGCGAGGCCTCATCTCAGAATGTTGTTCTGTTTTCAGAGTTCAGGATGGGTAAATATGATTACGTTATCATGATTACCTTATCATACCTCGAGCCTAACTCATATTATATGTTCGTCTCATTCAAGAGAGATGAAGCCTATTGGCTGGGACACAGATATTTCCTGGCTGACTGGGGAGGAGCTACATGTCCAAGTTTTAGATAATGTCCCGCTAACGACCCATAATTTTGTGAGTTTGATGAGAGAGTTGCAGGCATTTTGAAAAGTTTCTATTAGTTCATGTTAAACTGATTCTGATTCTCCGACAGGTTCGAAAAACCTTCTTTACGCTTGCCTTCTGTGATTTTTGCCGGAAACTGTTGTTTCAAGGTTTCCGCTGCCAAACTTGTGGGTATAAGTTTCACCAGCGCTGCAGCACTGAGGTGCCGCTCATGTGCGTCAACTACGATAGACTGGAGTAAGTTCACAATGGAGAATACAAGAAATGCTGCGGAGATGGTTTGATCATTAAAGTTTGTTTTGTTCAGTTTACTGCTAGCGTCAAAGTTTCTGGTGCACCACCCCATCACCCAGGAGGAAGCATCATCAGAGGGCACGACACCGATGTCCGAGATGTGTCCCTCTCTTCCACCTTCTGAATCCACGGGGTGTGTATTCAATATTTTAAATCTCATTTCTGGTCAACAATGCAAAGTAGTAGTGAAACATTTGTAGAGAATCTAGGCTTTTTTTTATGAAGCACCAGTGCCTTTTCAATTGTTGATAAATATTGTTTTGTGTTATTTTGAAACTTTACAAATCACAAGAGTATGCTTTTTCCAGCTCTCTTTGCCATCCTGCTTTGTCTCCGTCCAAATCCATCCCTATCCCACAATCCTTCAGACCTGGTGAGGAGGATCACCGTAACCAGTTTGGTCAAAGGGATCGATCTTCTTCAGCCCCAAACGTCCATATAAACACCATTGAGCCAGTCAACATTGATGTGAGAAGCGCAAAGTTCAACCCATTCTTTTTGCTCAGAAGTTTGAAAAATTAGTGACATGAACATCTCCTTCTCCATGTCTCCCCATCTGGGAAAATAAGGTTTCAAACATTTCAGAGCTCTACTCTAGTCCCTAGATTTGGCCATTTAGCATAGGTCATTGAATGTCATTCAGTTTATGGGCATTCCACCAAATGGATGCCATTTGTTTGTTGTAACTTTTCAAAACAGATTCCAGTAGCAAACATACTTAAGATTTAAGTATGTATACATTATATAAATTGAGAGAAGATCCCTATGCTCTTCCCATGGCCTTCTATAGATCCAAGCCCCTTCCTGCTGAAAACTGAATAATGGAATTTGAAATTTAGTTTTTCAGTACTTGGATGGGTTAGCGTAACAGGAATGAGTAAAAAGCTGGGGAATGAGTAAAAACCTTACATTTATCAATGTAAAAGAAAGGTTCTTTTTAAAGACCTTAATCATTATATTTTAAGATGAAGCATCAGAGACTGGGGACAAGCAATAAATGCTATTTTTCAGTGTAGTGTTTTATGTAAATGAAGACTCCACTCTGCTCAGTGACTTTAGGATAGAACCATTTCTTAACAGTGGAGCAAGCATTAATATCATTCTTTGACACAAAATGATCCTATGGAGAAAAGTTTTCACAAGTCTCTTCTGAAACGTCTTTTTTTTTTTATTTAAAAAAATGAATAAAATCTATTAAAAACTGCCCAGTACACGCCTGATACTTTAGGGAACTGTGATCCAGTCTTGAACTGTCACATTTTATTTGACCGATTTAGTTATTACAGCTCAGAATCACTATTAAACAGTTACTTTTAAAGTAGGAATTTATGAAAACAATGTGGAAGCTCTTTGATTATTTTACTGATATGCTACTGGACTAATTGGATTCAATTATTCATGCTAAGCTATGCTGCAGTGCTATCTGGAGAAGGACTTACTAAATAACTGGTAAAATCTACTTATTATCGATGGGTCGAATGGTCAAGGAGCCTTCATATTTACTAATTAAAAATATGTTAAGTTGTAAAGATGCAACTTAACCCTATTCCACTGCATGAACTTTAGATTTGATCGTATTTTTAATCAACTTTTATCAAAACACCTTTATAGTTTTATAGTAAAGGCTGCCCCGATCTTACTTGGTCACTAGTAATCTGTGCTATTCCCGTGCAGGATTTGATCCGTGATCCATGCTTACCGAGGTCAGATGGAGGTAAGGGTTTTCCAAAACTGATAACATACATTTGCTGAATTCAAGAGGCTTTACATCATCCCATGTCTTTGTGCTATCTCTGTGTCATTGGCCTTAGAAGTTTGGGAGAGAGGATCCATTTCACTCTGTCTGCCAGTAGTCAACAAACAGGCTTTTCTCTTCATTGAATGCTTTGTAAATGTCCTGCGCCCTTTCTTTATTAATAACAAGCTGCTGTAAACTACTAATTCCTAAATGATGCTCTCAAACATAGCTCCATCATTCCTGCTTCTGCAAAACAAAAATTGTGAAAATTTGGTTGAAAGGAATAGTTCATCCAAAAGTTCTGTTCGTGTCCTTATTTATAAATTTGTCCAAATTAAATAGTTTTCTTCGTATTGGTTTAGCTTCCACAATATGTTCACATCTAATGCCCTGAACGTAGTTATTTCAAAGCAGCAACAATTTCTATACAATTTAGCTGATTGTTCACATACAAACAGAATAAGGATCTAAATGCAGGGAGAAAGAGTTGATTGGTTTATTAAAAGAATATATATTTTGGAACCAGCCTTCTTCTGGGCAATACAGAAACGGAACAATTAATCTGGAAAATATGTTAACTTGACAAAATGTGTGCTTTCCTCCCCAAGAAATAATTTCTGTTTCAGACTGTTCTAGATCATAATGAGTGTCTAAAAAGTCTACAATTTGAAATGTATGCAGTTTTGCTTCATATCCATGACCCATTTTTCCCCAAATCTCACAGCGCTTGAACCCCAGTGGGCGCTAAGAGTCCAAATATTTACTGGTTTCGCTTTGGCCAAGATTCTGGTCACAAATGGCAAGATTGGTAAAAATAAGTACTTCACCAATGTAAAATGTTTTTTCCTACAGTGGTCACTTGGTGGCGCAATAACAGAGTGTATGTTGTGTTCAAGCACAGACTATCAGCAAGCAGGGCAAATTTGAGTCCGATCAGACATTGGAGATAATAAACTTTTAGCTAATGTGACCCTTAAGATTACATCCCCAACTTTTGGATATGCCTTTGAAAGCACGTATTTAGTGTATTTGCATTTTAATTGGACAAAAATAAGCTTTAGTTGACAGTCTTTACTAATTAACCTCAAGTAAAAGACTTTTTCGATTTGTAAATTTAAAATGAAAATAATTACTGTAAACTCAAGACAATGAAAGTATTTCCATTTTCTCTTGTTAACAACATACCTGCAATAAACCGTCAATATCCTCCAAATTAACTGTTGACTTGAAAGCCATATTTATTAGAGTTTCTAGATCAGAGTAAAATAAGCACAAAAACTAGCATCAAAGTCTTGTGTAAGGGAAACCTGAATATTATAGGACTTCTCCAAAGGAGGAGGAATAAACTAAACTAAATGAAGGAGTGGCCAGGTTTTGTTTACAAACTCTCTATAGTCACACGGAAGGCTTGCATTGCGTGGTGATTGACAATGGTCCCATGCCAAGCTTACATAGGCACTGGAGGTTACACAGAATAACACAAAACACCTGTGGAGTAATGAAACTAAATAGGATCCCAGACTGGAAGGAATAGAATGAGGGATCACATGACTGAACTCTGATCACATGACATTGACTGAAGTAAACACTTTGAGGAAAACTAGAAAATGGGCGAAAAGGCAGAAAATAAAGGCATTAATATTACAAACTGTGACAAAAAGTCCTTTCTCTGTCTTATCCATACTTTTTTTGCACACAGAGGTAAATAAACTACGACCACATAAAAAAATTTGACAGCACTCGTTTTTACAAAGGAAAAAGACCTGTGAGCACATCATATGAAACACTATGCAATTGATTTAGTTAAAATCTACATTTAATAATATTTGAAAGGAACTTTATTTATGTGTTTATTATATTTAATGTTGGATAAGATCATGTTAAATCCCTTCATTAGCTCTAGGTAGTCATACTAGATGACGATCAGTTAAACAACATTATTCAAACACGTGAAAACTTGTAATTTTTTGGGTGAACTTTCCTTTTAATGAAAGACTGGCTCTGTGTCCCTTAATAGTGTCTTGGTTATTTCGGGTCCCAGAGTAAACAGGATTTTTTAAGTAAGCACGCCTAAGCTTCGGGGGCCAGTGATCCCGTGTCTGTCTCTCTCCCCCCTGCAGCCCCCTCGCAACACCCAGCTCGCTGCTTGAGGAAGAACCGAACACGGACCTCAAGCCCCCTTCTGTCCTCCCACCCCAATGACATTGTCTTTGATTTTGAGCCTGAGCCAGTGTTCAGAGGTAGCTAGGCCGTTGTGTGTGGCTTTGTCTTACACCTTGTCTTGTCTTTTGCGTGTTTGTCTGTCTGTCTTCCACCTTGTAAGTTTTCTTGATGTTTACCCCTCACCTGCTCTGACAATTCTTTCACACAAACACTTTCACTGCCTTTAGAAGGCTTGGATCTTTTCTTAAACAATCACTAAACATTTTTGATATCACAATGTTCTTTTTTTCTTCTGATACCTTGATGAATTGATTTGTCCATATAACATAATTTTTCTTAAGCTGTTTTTCAATTTTCACAAAATTTAGTGAAAGTCCTAAAGGCTTGTGCTGGCTAAGATGGCTACTCCACAACGCCTTAACATGTTGATAACAAGTTTGATGTCTGTATCTGGGCTTGGGTGGTAATATGGTATACCGTGGAATCTTTTTATGGTATACCATAATAAAAACAATGCACTTATATTGGAGACAAGGATTAAGTCTTAAATAGAATTTCTTTTATACCTAGAAAAGGTTATCGGAGCATGGAATAGAAAGAAAGAGGTGGGAAATTCTGTTTATTTAGGCATTTTTGTTTATATATTGAATATATTCATAACATTAAATTACTCTAAAGCACATGTGTCAAACTTAAGGCCCGCGGCCCAGATGTGGCCCACCATGTAATCTAATGTGGCCCGCGAGAGTGTATTAAAAAAACGAAAGGGAAAAAAAAAAACCTCCATTTCCCACAATGCCTTTGGCCTACTCTAGCCGCAACAGTATTTTTGAGGGGTTTTTTTGTCGCTAAATAAATTACAAAAAAAATTCTTTATTCACTTGGACAGTTTGATCCTTCATTAATGGAGTTATGTGGGTTTCATAAGCTGAAAAAAAAAAAATAACAAAAGGATTTACATTAGAACAACAAGCATACAATTGTTTCTATGCAACTGAATTGTCACTTGAATAAGTTTTAAATAATGAGTTATTTAACATTAAGGAGTAGTTGTATTTATTTTACATTACATTCGATTACATTGTTTTACATTTATAAGTTACATCTGACCTTTGAGGACAGCCATTACCATAATGTGGCCCTCGGTGAAAATAGGTTTGACACCCCTGCTCTAAAGGGTCTATTACTTAAGTGTCAAGGGTGTTTATTACTCAGCGGGCCATTCATCGCTCACAGACCCGACATAGACACTGCATGGGCTGTGACGTGACCCTTTCCTCTTGTTTTCTTTCTCCCGTGTGACTTAACACAAGATTTTATTTCCTTTCCTTCTATATTCTTCCCTCTTACTCTGTCTCTGTTTTACTGCTTGTTTTTTTTTATTTTTAAATTTAATTTATTTTTCATAACCTGTTGCAATGGCAGGCTCCACCACAGGCCTGTCTGCCACCCCTCCTGCCTCTCTACCTGGTTCCCTGCCCAATGTGAAGGTATCGAAATCGCCATGCCAACCTAGAGAGCGGAAGCCATCGTCTTCATCTGAGGACCGCAATAAAATGGTATGGGTTTCCTGTCCTTCTTTGTCTTATAAATTCATTTGTGTTTTGTAGTTATTAATTTTACATTTTGCCTGTTAGAAAACACTGGGTCGACGGGACTCAAGCGATGATTGGGAGATTCCGGAGGGACAGATCACCCTGGGGCAACGGATAGGGTCAGGCTCCTTTGGAACTGTCTACAAGGGGAAGTGGCACGGTAGGTCCTCAAAATCCTTTTTGAGTCTTGCTTGGCTGTGTGGTGGCCAGTGAGCAGGATACAGTGATCCTTTCCCAGTCCTACCCTCTAAAAAGTAAAAAAAATATATAAAAATTGTTATTATATACAATATTTTAGACCCTAAAAAGTCTGAATTAATTCAAATAATCAAATAATTTTTCATAGGTTTTAATTTTCAGTACACTTCAGATCGAGTGCTTGAGACAGATTTCCCATCATACATTCGGCACTCTGAGTGGGCTTGTTTTAGATGCATCACTCATGATGCCGCTATGTCATTCTTGATCGTTTGGTGACATCATGGGGATTGTGACTGAACTGTAATGCTATAAAAATCAAAAGAAGAAATGCTCAAGGCTTAGCAAAGAACCATGGAAACCTTAGAAGGAGTGGTATTTCTTATGCCGTCATGTGTAATAAAAAAAAAAAAAGTATAATTCTATTTTCTGATTGATTTCCAAGCTGGAACACGAAATGAATCCCAAACCGGAAGTCACAAGCTCTTTAAATAGAGTAGAGCAGAGATATTCCCCTTTTGTCTTTTCTGAGATTCTCTCTGCACTTCTACTTTCCCTTTCTCCATTCCAGTCCCCTTTCTTCTTTGTCTCTCTCTGTTTTGCATGTAATTACCTTAATCAAATCTAATGTTTAAGTTAAATAAGGCTGCATATTTTAGTTACATCTTTCTTCAGCCTTGTTTTCAGTCTTCTTGCATTGGTTTATAATATGTTATTGAAAACATGCGAGTCATTTTTCTTTTTGAAATCAGTGCAAACTAATGTTAGAACTTTTTGCGGCCTTTCTCGCCAATCAGCGGGTCAACAACTGACCAGTCAGTGATCAACAACATGTGACCTCATCCAAATGTATATGAAAAAGTATCGGTAAAGGATAGAGAATGTGGTTGTAAAGCCCCCAAAATCAATACCAGTGGAACAGCTTCCTTCTTCTTTAATACAGTCCTTTCGTGAAATAACTTGGAAAAACATTTTTTTTTCTGACAGGTGATGTAGCAGTAAAGATGTTGAATGTCACAGCTCCCACTCCACAGCAGCTACAGGCCTTCAAGAATGAAGTTGGTGTTCTCAGGTGAGATGAAGCCTGTTTTTTTTATTATTTTACTTTCATTTCTTTCAGTTAATGCCTATACACTCCTATACACGTTTTCAATATCAGCAGCCGATTGGTAACATTACATTGTGCGTGTATGAGACTATTCACAGAAGACTGATAAATACAAATTCTCTCAAACCTGCTATTTTTTGTGCTTTTATCTCCTCATGAAAATTTAGTGATTGGCTAATTTTTACACATGTCTAAAACTGATGAGTTTTACAAAAGGTATAGTTGGGGGCACTCACAGAGCTCTACTCGCAGAAAGTGTAGGAGAAGAACGTGAACAGTTTGTCTTGTTTCTGAAAGCTTTATGATGTTTTATGATTTAAAAGAATTCACTTGTATTTTTTTAAGCAAACGTTTATTTGTCATTTCTGAATAAGTAGCGTGTGGCTGTAGTACTGTAATCTTCTAGTGGTTGTGTGCCCTCTGTTGTAGCAGAGCAGGTGATGCAGGTTGCTGATCAAAGTGTTTATTAAAAAAAATTTAAATCAATATTAATAAACACATCATTTAAATGTAAGTAACAAATAATAACCAAACACTTTAAAGTTTCAGTGACAATGTTTTATTTTTGATAATATGTTGTTCACATTGGTTAAATTCACGTGTCAAACTCATGGCCCGCGTGCCAGATGTGGCCCGCCATGTAATCTAATGCGGCCCGCGAGAGCTTAAAAGTTTTGAGTGTATAAAAAAATAATAATAATGATTAAAAAAACTACATTTCCCACAATGCCTATGGTAGCCGTAACGGTGTTTCCACATCCCATACTCAAGCTCAATATGTGAGAAACGGCAGCTCTGCAGTTTCACTTGTAAGACTCACGCATTTCAGTGATCTCTCACCCCACACCTTGGATTTCTCACGCTAAAATAAATTTCAAGATGTGAAATGAGCGCAGCTAATAGTTTATCTGTGATCTGTTTCTTATGCCTGATGATAAAAGATGATGATATATATGCTTCGTTTTCAGTCTGTGAGGGTTTTTTTGCCGCTAAACAAATGACAAAAATGCTATTTTTCTTTATTCACTTGGACAGTTTGATCCTTCATTAATAGAGTTATGTGGGTTTTCATTAGCTGACAAAAATAACAAAAGGATTTACATTAGAACAACAAGCATACAATTGTTTCTATGCAACTCAATTGTCACTTGAATAAGTTATAAATAATGAGTTATTTAACATTAAGGAGTAGTTGTATTTATTTTACATTACATTCGATTACATTGTTTTACATTTATAAGTTACATCTGACCTTTGAGGACAGCCATTATGCTAATGTGGCCCTCGGTGAAAATGCGTTTGACACCCCTGCTCTAATTGTATGGAAATGTGGTTCTTTTACTTAAAAATCTCTTATTTTTAAATAAAATCGCATTCAATCTGTTCATTTTCTGGCCCAGGCTTAGTCTGGAAATGGGCTTTTCATTTGGAAAACATCCTAACTGTAACACACCTATTGTTTACTGATTTGCATATTCATAACGAGTATGTATAGTGACTTTCTGGTGGTCAAAATGAGGGAGATTAGAGTGATTAGTTACGAGCAACTTCAATACTGAGCGATCAAATGGAGTTTGGAGGAAAAAGTATACAACTGTACCTTAACGAACCAGAAAGGAAAGTGGTTTTATGAACGTTTACATGTGAAACCATGTTTTGGGACTTGTTGTGTAACATAGTGTGGGAATCATGGGAAATGTAGTTTGTCAAAGGCCAAGGTTTAAGCCAGCCTTACCTTGCTCCAGTTGACATTGTACGAGCTTCTCCCTCCACAGAATTTATACGTTAGTACTCACCACTTTATACACCTACTACAGGGCAGGCCCTGGTGGTGATCTTGTGAAAAGGACGCAAGAGAACTTTGATGGGGAGAAATAGTTTTCATGAGCAATTTTGTGTGTGCCACCCGGGCTGAAATCTGTAGTGTAGACATTAAAAGATCAATAAACTATGAGGTGCATTGAATGGTTCTATTTGAGTTTGATCACTTCAACCAATGGATCCACTTTATTAAAGCTGAATATTGTTGCCATAGTGAGCCATAAGACGAATAACAAGCCATAATGAGAGTAACACGAATCAGATGCAAACACACCTTCACCACAGTCGCATCGAATGATGGAGTATGTTTCATCGTGGTATACCAAGTTCATTTATTGACATTAGACATTTTTGTTGTTGCTAGTCCCTTGATTCAACCTACTCTTATAAATCACCATAAAAGCCACTAAAAGACTCAACATGTTATGACCACTTTAAACAAACAAGCGTTTTCTTGGAATTTGATTCTGTCACTTCTTCACTTCCGTCTTTGGACAAATAAATCGCACCAAGAAAAATATGACAGAGATATCCCAACAATCAATTCCACCATCGGACCTGAAGCCAAAAAAATAACTTCCCTTATTCAGACGGAATGGCAATCAGAATGGGAGAAACAACAAAGAAATAAGTTGAATATGAAATTCAACCTAAAGTTGGAGCACAAGATCATGAACCTGAGATCAGAAGAGAACTAGTTATCTTTACTAGAAGCCGAATAGGTGACACTAGACTGACGCACAGCTTTTTACTCAAAGGAGAAACTGCCCCAGAGTGTAAACATTGTAAATGCAGACTCTCGGTCAGACATCTGCTGATAGAATGCCCTGTATATGATTCAGACAACTTAAAAGAAATCCTCTCAGTTCCTAGCAGACTATTACATTTTATTTTCAAAACTGATTTACCATACTTGTTTTAATAGTCGCGAAAATATACATTTTTAAATAAGTTTTAAACCTTTTTATACTAAATACAACATCTAGCCATGAAATAACCTTTGCTGTTCTCTTGGCTATGAACAAACAAACATTTTGCTTAAATGCAAACAAACATTTCACAAACACGTTTATAATTCCTTTTGTTTGCAGTGTTGGTAAATGTTCTAAAATATTAAACAGCTTGGAGTGCCTCTTGGAAAGGGGCGTATGTTTTCAGAAAGCATTTTCACTCAAGAAAGATGGTTTGTCTCCTACAGGAAAACCCGCCATGTGAATATCCTGCTCTTCATGGGCTACACTACCAAACCCCAGCTGGCTATTGTTACACAGTGGTGTGAAGGTTCAAGTCTGTACCACCACTTGCACATCATTGAGACCAAGTTTGAGATGATCAAGCTGATCGACATCGCTCGGCAGACGGCTCAGGGCATGGAGTGAGTGATTGCTACAAAGTGAAATTAAAAGTTCTGTTATACATTTCTGACTCTTCTTATGGAAAATGTTGTAATACATTGTTCTCGTCGTCAATAGCTACCTGCATGCCAAGTCCATCATCCATAGAGATCTGAAAAGCAACAGTATCCTTTCAAATGCTGTTTATCACTCTTTGTTTTGGTTCATTTACATCCATATTTCTGTTCTCCTGTGATAACATTAGCCTTAACAGCTCTTCTCTAGATATCTTTTTGCATGAAGACCTGACTGTAAAGATTGGGGATTTTGGGCTGGCTACGGTGAAGTCCCGCTGGAGTGGCTCGCATCAGTTTGAGCAGCTTTCTGGCTCTATCTTGTGGATGGTGAGCTCTGGGTGTCAAATGTCACACCAGCTTCTTCTGTACAGATTCTAACATTTTATTTATATGCCCCAGGCCCCAGAGGTGATCAGACTACAGGACAAAAACCCATACAGTTTCCAGTCGGATGTCTATGCGTTTGGCGTTGTGCTCTATGAGCTCATGTCAGGGGCTTTGCCTTATTCCAATATCAACAACAGAGACCAGGTAAAGCCCCTGCTATCTTGTGCATTACATTTCCGCTCATAGCTCACTAACGCTGAGACTAACCCACACATATTAAATACTCAGCGGAAACTCCTCTAAAAACGTATCTAATTCAATTTCATATCCGTTAACCACAGCTCGAACGCCATGCAAATAAACAACAACATATCCGGAGTATAATTCATGACCACGTTTTTGTTTATGTGCGATATGTATCCACAATATAAATGCAAACACCAAAACCATGGCATCAAATGAAAGCTAACAACCAGCAGAATCCAGCGATATGCAACTCATTTACATTGCATGAAGTATTTCAGAGCAGGGAGGGAAAGTTCCCAGAAAAAAAACAGCAGCAAAAACAAATCAAGCATGTAAATCTTGTCTTACCTTTGCCGTTTTTTCAACAAAAGTTATTTCCACAGCGATAAGTCAGTTTGTTGTTATATCCGGTCTATAGCTTCGCAGAAACTCCATTTTGGGTAAAAGCAGTCCTCTTTACGCTCCGTGTCCTGTGACGTCTCAAAATGGTGGATATCATTGGATTCTACAGATTCAAAGCTTTCCAACGAGGTATAGAGCTCCCGGATTGAACAGACAGACAGTCGAGGGGTGGGCACACAGGGAAGTTACAAGGTTGGAAGCGGTATAAATAGTAGCTTACGCATAGCGCACGGAGACAGTGTAAAGGGGCTTCAACCCCCCTTTTACAGCGTTTCTTTTTTCAGAGTTTTTTTTGCTGAAATCATGTCCCGTAAGCAAGAAAAGAAGACCATGAACGTAGCGGAAGCTTTGGACAAGATTTTTTCTAATTTCAATTATTGTGCCAAACTTTGCCAAAATGGATTACGCCTGAACTTTGTTCAATCAAAACCTGTACAGAATATTAGTTTCTTGTAGTATGGACACCAAACTTGCTACAGATGTCCTTGACATGTAGTGGTTACAATTGATTGTGTTTATTTGCTTCGTTATAAGTAAAATAAGGAGATATTGAAGGAAACGTGTTTTTTTTTTAGGCGGAGTTCATTTTTTGGCCATTCCAACATCAATTACTCTTACCCAGTGTTCTTGACTGTCAAATTAACTCATCCACACCACTCCCCAAGAACCTATCTTCATTTCGATACCAAGATTTGCAGTTTAGACCTTGTAAAAGCTGAGAAATGCCTTATAAAGTGAAGGTATAGGATTTTCGGAAAATAGGCCTTAGGGCTTAAGAGGTTAAATATTAATATTATTATTATCAAAGCTATAGTTTGTTTTGAACATTTTCTTTG
Organism: Danionella cerebrum; assembly: GCA_007224835.1. Classification (NCBI taxonomy): domain Eukaryota; kingdom Metazoa; phylum Chordata; class Actinopteri; order Cypriniformes; family Danionidae; genus Danionella; species Danionella cerebrum. The sequence continues at coordinate 31,928 of SRMA01026883.1, read as the reverse complement.
TTATCTGCAGATTTTTTTAAGTAGGAATCAATCTGAGATTTTTTCCTCAGGTCATATTGCCCAGCCTTAGTATGTGTTTCATATTAATATGATTTTTTTGAATACATTCAATTAATTTGGTCCTTAATACAAAAGAGAATCAGTCTGTTGGATGTTGAACAAATGATTAACATCGGCTTTAATTAAAATGCAGATTATCTTCATGGTTGGTCGGGGTTACCTGTCTCCAGACTTGAGCAAAGTGCGCAGTAATTGTCCAAAGGCCATGAAGAGACTCATGGCAGATTGTCTGAAGAAAAAACGAGAGGAAAGACCTCTTTTCCCTCAGGTAATGTGATTTTAAACCAATTTCATTGGATGCAGATTTTTCCTCACAATGGCGTTCAACTTTTAAACACAATTTATTTTAAGAGCGGTTTCACAGCTAGAGCACTTGGAGTTGTTCAGCTGGTAATGTTGAACCCCCCCCCCCCCCTCCTCCAATAAGGAAGATGTACTCAATAACTAGAGAAATGCAAAACCTGTGTAAAAGCAGAGATTATTGTCTACTATGGGTTTGTTTTTGTAGTTGCCGTATTCGTTCACATTGTATCGTGAGCACGTTACCGTATCGAGTCATGCGTTTATCATTATGCAACTCTTTACAACTACATTTTTTATACTTTTTTAACTTTTATACTTTATACTTTTTTTTTAAAATCCTGTCCATTTGTTCATCTAAATTTAATGATAAATTGAATTAAAAGTAGTGCTGTGAACACATGCGAACAGTACAAAAAAAAATAACGCATTGCAGTTTGATTTTCCATGCGTACTAGGAATTACATATAATAACTTTGTCACAATCTGAAAAGTTTATGGTTTATTGCAGGTATGTTGTTTTTGAAAATTTGTACACAATTTTTTTCACGTAAACAATAGAATTGCACCGTGGTAGCACAGGGTTTCCTCCAGGTACTCTGGTTTCCCCCACATCTGAATTTTTGAGCTTGCATTTCTGCAAATGGATTTGGAGATTAATGTTATTCTCAATTCTGAGAAATACAGGCGAATTCTTATCCATCGTGCAACGCCATCAGGAAAGGCATTTGATTGTCCACAAATGTGATTGACCCCAGACATACAATATTTTTGGTTTACACCATTTTTATTTACACCATTCTAAATCTATTGGGCATTTGTTTCAATAAACTCAATAGAACCAATATTTTTTTATAACGTGATTCCTTTTGACAGATCTTGGCCTCCATTGAGTTATTGGCTCGTTCTCTGCCCAAAATCCACCGCAGCGCTTCAGAACCATCCCTTAATCGTGCTGGCTTCCAGACTGAGGATTTCAGCCTGTACGCCTGCGCTTCCCCCAAAACACCTATTCAAGCTGGTGGCTATGGCAAGTGCCCATACAAGCATGCTTTTTTTTATTTACAATTGCTTTAATTTGGTATGTAAACGTAAACATTTCCTGTGTACGTCCCTTTTAGGAGAGTTCTCAGCATTTAAATAGTGCTGTACATCATAGAACTCAATCCCTTGTCAATTTTTACCACATCTTGTGTTCCCACGGTGGATTCATTCATAACACTGGAAAGACTACATTTCAAAGAATGTGCTGGTTTTCTTCCTGTTTACCCGAAGATATATTGCCTCAATGAAACTCCATTAAAACAAAAGGATTTCTGCTGGGTGCCATTGCGGATGCTACACAAACAACATATTGAACGCCACACAGGACAACTTCAGAGTTCAGCATGGAACATCCAAGAAAAGCTCGTCAGACCCTACTAGAATGTGACGGGAATACAAGTGGAAGTAACACTCGACATTTGCACGGCCCTTGAAGGATGAGGGCATGCAACACCAAAACACGGAAAGAGTCAGCAGTGAACAGGTGCTGGGTCTGAGAATCGAACATAAAATGGTTCTTTCTTTTGCAACAGGTTTGATCCTCTGTGATTAGAGTTGGGGGAAATTAGCATTTTAGGGAAAAAGTCGCATCTTTCGTTTTAGAGGCACTTGGTGACCTGGGATAAACGGAAATACATTAAACAACTTTTTTTTTTAGAAGAAGAAGCATTGTAGGTTGTCTAGGCAAACACTAGCTTTGTTTGTTAACCTGTTGACACAGCACAAAACCAGGCGTTTCCCAGGAGTTTTCAAAGAATGTGATCGCTTTTCGATTTGCTGCCTTACTGTAGCTGAATGAGTCGCATATTGACATTTTTCGAAGAAGCTAATGTGAGTTCAGTTTTTTGTGTACTTTACACATAGCAAATGTGAATAGAAGCCAGTCCCTTGAGGCTTCTACTTTTTAATGTTCATTTTTGTGATTTATTCCAGCGAGGTTCTCCATGTATCATTTTTGTTTTAACCCTCAAAGCTTTACTTGTGTCACAGACAGGCAGGCCTGTACAGCTATCATTCTTTAACTTTATTCTTTATGATCAGTGTTAGCTTGCGATCGATTTCTCTATTTTTTTTTTCTCGACTTTATGAAGTATGTCTGGACTTTACTTAAATGACTGACACAATTTTGCCTTTTTAAACACTTAATATATTTAAGCGATGACAGCATGATTTAAATGGGAGCCATTGGATGGCACTAAAAACCAAAGCTTAAACCAACCTTCGTGTCCAGAGGGAATTAATCTGGATCTTTGACTAAATTGATAACTTTTGATCCAGGCACCCAGTTCACAAAAAGTTGCCTCATTTTGGTCTAAAGATTTTTTGCATCGACCCTAATAACGTTGGACTGTATTGAAACTACAACTGTAGCTCTGAACTTTGCCTAGACACTGTGGACAGTGTAAATTTTTATCTTTTTTTTTTTTTTTTGGCTCTGCAGGTGGTCACACTGTTACAGAAAAGGACAGACTCTTTGATTCTTGGATGGATTTTTTTATTTATTTTGATTACTTTTATGAGCCGAATACTTTGTAATTCCACCACCTAAGCTGCCATACAGGAGCAGCGCTCCTTATAATCCTTTTGGTTATGATCATGTTCTCCATTTTCAGATGCATAGCTTTGAAGGGACTTGCAAACTTCATGTAGTTGCATATGAAGATAGCAGAGGGTGTATTTTTTATGGGAATGTTATTGCAGAGGAGTAGTTCCTTTTGGAAAAAGTGAGGACCTGTTCAAGAAATATACATCCTCCAAACCTGTAGTTTCTTTCACACCTCAAGACAAATAGCCATCCCCTATAAACCTCCACATTGCATTCCTTTCTGTTGCCTTTGCTGCACTTTATACCCCGTTTTTAGTTGATTCAAGTGATAAATATCTGAAGACTCTTCATCTGTAAATAGCTGTACAAAGAAAGTACTGTCTGTTTGCTAGGAGGCCTGGAGAAACTACAAAGACATGACATCAAACGTTTCAACTTAAGAAGCAAAGGTTCAGAAATGACGTTTTGATAGATAAATAACAAGAAAATATTTCTGTGTAAAAATATTTAAGACTGTATTATATAAAAGGAAAAGAGCTTAATGTATTTGTTGTGAATATGAAATACTGATATATTAAAGAAGTGCATGAAAACTATAATGCTTTGTCTCTTTTATTTCATTTCTCATGTCATTTGTCCAAGCTTTTCTTATAGAAACCCCTCTAACTTATGCTTTAGAGCACGGGTGCTCACACTTTTTTTGCTGAGAGTTACTTTTAAAATGACCAAGTCAAAGTGATCTACCCGCTTCAAAAATGTGGAACATCAATCAACAAACAATTGTTTTCAACTTTATTGAGAATTGACAAAACACACGTAATAATTAACTATTTACATTTTTTGTAATAACGTGAATTTAATTTGAAGACTTGCACTGAATTGAGTCGGCCAGGGATGCACAGTCTCAAGCACACTTCCAAATGTTCATCAGTCATTGTGGAACAGTATTTGGACTTAATGATTTTCATGTAGGACTTCCCGGGCGGTACTTAAGCATGACATGGTGCTCTAAGGTTTTCTCCTCCACCCTCTCAACAGTAATTCCATTTAGCATTACCTTTAACTAATAAAACACTAAAATGTAGTAAGTATATAAGTCTAAATAATATTATAGTATAAGTAGATTTACAACTAAAGCTCTACAGTTAAAGAAATACACGCTATTCTATGTCTCTAAATGACCGCTAGATGGTAGCTATTCTTTAACATTTTTTTAAAAATCCATTACAATGCTTAGCATAGATATTCATCAGTGTTTTTCATACTGTTGGATGTGAGCGACCAGGGACAAGTACAAAAAGGAGACTGATGTTTTACTGATGGAAACCACGACCTTGGTGAGAAAAGAAAGGTATCAAGAAGGAGTCTTCAAAGAGTATGTTATCTGGCTAATCTAGAATCACTAACCTGTACAAAAGGAAAACCTAACACCATCAGCCAATGTCCCTCTCTCCATTAAAGTTCTTCAGTACTCTTTTCCATTCCATGAGAAATTCACAAAAGGAAGAATAAAGCACTTTCTTTTAAACCCATCATTTTACACGTAACAAAATGTTATTTCTCATATTAATTTCGATCACAAACATTAGCCAGTGTGGTTAATCATGTCTATGAGATAGTCTCTATTTTTTAATGAACAGCATTTAGACACAGCTGTCTGACCCATTATGTTTACAATCGTCTTTGAGCTGCTCTGATTTGCGCTCCAGTACGACAGGGGTCACTATTGTACCATAACGTACGATACCGCCTGCCATTCAAATAAACAAAGAAGAGCAAAACTCGACATACAACAAAACATCGACAGAATCGAGACAAACTGGAGGAATTACAGCAGGAGAAACTAAACACAGACTGCAGTAATGCTGTAGTAAAGATGGAGTTTAAAGAAGAACCATGCGGAGTTAAAGAGGAACCTTTCAGACTCAAAGAGGAAGAAACTGAGGAACTAATAGGTCAGTGTTTACCTTTACTGCTGCTGCTGATGAGTGAAAATAAAATACTATTACTAAACGTTCAGACTAGATTTATAACTTAGTATTTTTGTTTAAGGATTTGTTTGTACTCCCATGATCAAACTTTTCTTTTAATTTAAGATTCTGCAGAGGAGACAAAAGCATCCCAGAACCAATTTTGGGATCCACACGTCTTTAAAGAAGAAGAAGAAGAATCTATTTCACAGTATGAAAAGAATTTATCAGAAAAACGAGCCGAAAAAACTAAAGACAGTGCACGTGTGACCTGCTCCGAATGTGGAAAGAGTTTTACCCAAAAGGGTCATCTGTCTGTACACATGAGGATTCACACAGGAGAGAAACCATACACATGTGCACACTGTGAGAAGAGTTTCTCTCGGTCATCTCATCTTAAGTCTCATGAGAGGATTCACACTGGAGAAAAACCTTACAAATGTTCACATTGTGAGAAGAGTTTCTCTCACTCGTCTCATCTTAAGTCTCATGGGAGGATTCACACTGGAGAGAAACCATACAAATGTTCTCACTGTGAGAAGAGTTTCTCTCACTCATCTCATCTTAAATCTCATGAGAGGATTCACACTGGAGAGAAACCATACAAATGTTCTCACTGTGAGAAGAGTTTCTATCGGTCATCTCGTCTTAAATCTCACGAGATGGTTCACACTGGAGAGAAACCATACAAATGTTCACACTGTGAAAAGAGTTTCTCCCAGTCAACTTCTCTTAAATATCATGAGAGGATTCACACAGGTGAGAAACCATACACATGTTCATTTTGTGACAAGAGTTTTTCTCAGTCGTCTACTCTTAAATCTCATGAGAGGAATCATATTGGAGAGAAACCATACAAATGTTCACATTGTGAGAAGAGTTTTTCTGAGTCAAGTTCTCTTAAATATCATGAAAGAAGTCACACTGGAGAGAAACCATACACATGTTCACACTGTGAGAAGAGTTTCTCACACTATTCGTCTCTTAAATATCATGAGAGGATTCACACAGGAGAGAAACCATACAAATGTTCACACTGTGAGAAGAGTTTCTCACACATGTACCATCTTAAATCTCATGAAATGATTCACACCGGAGAAAAACCGCACAAATGTTCACACTGTGAGAAGAGTTTCTCTCGGTCATCTCATCTTAAATCTCATGAGAAGATTCACACAGGAGAGAAACCATACAAATGTTCACACTGTGAGAAGGGTTTCTCTCAGTCATTTTCTCTTAAATATCACGAGAGGAGTCACACAGGAGAGAAACCATATCAATGTTGTACATGTGGGAGAAAGTTTGCAATATCTTTTCATCTTAAGAAACACATGGCGGTTCATGAGTAAACAACACAATAAAATCTCTGTTCCCGTGGGATTAGTGGTACAGGAGAAACCTAGCAGAGAGTTTTACTTCAAATCCATGATATCTCTCAAATACAATGAAAACCAGAGTTCTTAAGTAGAGGCCAGCGCTGTACAGATTTTTAGCTTCATGTTGTTCCGACCAAGCACCTGTATATTGTTTCTATTTTATTTTTGTCACTGTCGTACATTTTGTGAAGTAGATAAATAACATAGTTTTGGTTTTAGTAAAATCATTTTACATTTCCATTTTGCTGGAGTTCTGCGAATAGTTGGTTTTTCCCACGTCCCGCACATACATGAGAATTTCACTGGCAGCACCCGTGTCCTGCGCTACACATGGACCGTTGGGTCCTGCGGGATTACCGAGTGTAGATCTCTATTTCACATTATGATCATAAAGTGAGAAATATTAAAACAATAAAAGGCTTGAACTACTTCGGTTTTGTGTAAATTAATCTAAAATATATGAAAGTCTACTGTTTATCAGTACATTACAGAAAATAAGGAACTCTATCACAATATGCAGATTTTTGGAGAAGGACCTGTATTTAATCTAGTTAACAAATGCAAAATTTACCATCAGTGAATTGAATGATAAAGTAGAAATGAACAGAATTTCTCGTAACCGTTTGTTATTATCTTAAGTGTGTAGATGATCTCTGCAGCATCAAGAGTGAGTCTTCCTCCTTTGTAATCAGTTCACTCCTGTTTTCTGCTGCTTTGCTGTACATTAATAAATGAAACCAGTTGTGACCCATCACCGACTCAGGGATTCTTCTGTCATACCAGTACGCTCATGCATGGACATAAATTGGGGGGACGTGCCCCTGCACTTTTTAAAAAGGCTGTATAATCCTCTCCAGTTTTTTAAATGTCATATTATCATTATTCTGTAATATTATCACCATCCATTCATTCATCAAATATCGATTGGACTATTGCAACTCGCTGTATGTCGGCCTGGATCAAGGTAATCTCCACAGACTGCAGGGTGTTCAAAATGACAGGCACTAGAAACAGGAGCACATTACTCCTATTCTTTTCTCCTTACACTGGCTCCCAGTTGCTTTTAGAATTCATTTTAAAATTGTTTTTAAATGTTTGAACTCATTGGCCCCATTGTACTTGTCAGAGCTGATGCAGCCTTATTCTCCTGCCAGAGTGCCTAGGTCTGGAGATCAGCTGTTCTCGACCATTCCAAGGTCCAGGCTTGTGTCCAGAGGAGACCAAGCTTTTTCAGTGGTGGGACCTAAACTGTGGAACAGCTTGCCTTTTCATGTCTGCACCACACAGTGTGTGAAAGAGTATAAAACTAAATCAAATCATTTTTTATAACTGTGAGGTGTTATTATTCTTAATCATTTTAAACTTGTATTTTTTTTTTCTGTTTACTATATAAATGTATGCTTTACCTGTACAACACTTTGGTCATCTGGTTGTTTTAAATGGGCTTTTTGAATAAATTTGACATTGGCATAATAAATAAATAGCATAAATTAAGAAAAGCTTACAGTCAATGTTAAAGTGTTGGAAATATATGTTCAGGTGTGATATTAACTCAATATTACTAAGGACTAAGAAAAATATGATTCATCAACTAGAAGAACACTAATTTTACTTATCGTATAGAATATAATCAGTAGCTCTTCAAAATGTTACAAAGGGAACAAGCAGAGTGAGCTGCTGGGTTAAAAACAGGACCATGGGTTGAGGACATCACTCTATGACAAAGACACAAGCTCCTTGTTGGGATGAAGCCTGCAGAACTAATAATGACTGGTACAACAGGAGTCATGAAGAACTTGTGGAGCTAGATGCGGCCTTGTAATTTCCAGTTGCTTCACTAATAAAAGGCATTGCCTACCCATATGTAAGCCCTTTGACAAAATGAAGATGGAGTGGTACATTGGGAATCCGTACGACACAGAGCACTCTGTAATTCCTGTTAGATTTATACCTAATTAGTAAAATATGTATACTTCAATCTTCTTTTCCTGTAATTCTTCCCCTTAAACCAACACACTCATAGAGATAGAGCAAAGCAGAACATCACCACAAGAGAGACCCGTCTTGCGCACAACACAGCTATTATGGAGAGAATTATGAGACACAGTCTCCGTTTTTAATAAAATGAACAGCCTTTAAATACAGCTATTATTATGGATAGAATTATGAGACACAGTCTCCGTTTTTAATAAAATGAACAGCCTTTAAATACAGCTATCTGCCCCATTACCTTTAATCCTTTCACATTTCCTCTTTTGATTTACGCTTCAATACGATAGGTGGCGCTACTGTACCTTGACGTATGATACCGCCTGCCATTCAAATAAACAAAGAAAAGCAAAACTCGACATGCAACAAACCATCGACAGAATCGAGACAAACTGGAGGAATTACAGCAGGAGAAACTAAACACAGACTGCAGTAATGCTGTAGTAAAGATGGAGTTTAAAGAAGAACCATGCGGAGTTAAAGAGGAACCTTTCAGACTCAAAGAGGAAGAAACTGAGGAACTAATAGGTCAGTGTTTACCTTTACTGCTGCTGCTGAAGAGGGAAAATAAGATACAGTAGTACCCCGAGATACGAAATTAATGCGTTCCAGGGTGACGTTCGTATCTCGAAGCAAGTTGTACATGTAAAACATCTAACCTGTGCAACGGCTCTCAGAAACATCAGTATAAGTAGATTAAAAAAATGGAAACTAGAGAGAAATCAAGTAACATTTCTGCAATCCTTAAATCTACACATTGTTAATGTAATAAATGATAATAAAACAGAATAAAACACATGCAAAATACTTAATATTTACACAAATGTGAAACCTTACCTTGAGAGTGAACCGATGTGAGGTGGAACGGATACAGAAAACATTACGGCATCACGAATAAAAGTTAACTTTCTCGAGATATTTCATGAATTACTGACACAAACACGGTTTCAAGCACAAGCTCAGACAGATGGAGAGACGCTTCTGAGAATGCATCACAGGGTTTCTCTAACTTGCACTTACAGGACAGCACTTTCCTCGTTATAAACATTATTTCTTTTACGACGCCTTGACTCTAGCATTTGTTATAGCCAATTATTGGTAAACTATACATAATGTTTCTCTGTGTTTTGAAGCATATCAGAACCTTTTTGCACTTGGAGATAGGAGTGCCAGGTCCCGAAAGCTCAGCGCGACGGCAGACTAAACTAGTGGATTACAGATCTCTAAATTTTCTTCACATCACGAAGCAAAAAATTTCCTGCGAGACCTTTCGTATCTCGAACATTTTGTAACTCGTGGAGCCTTCGTATCTCGGGGTACTATTACTAAATGTTCAGACTAGACTTTAATAACGTATTATTTCTGTTCAAGGATTTGTTTGTACTCTCATGATCAAACTTTTCTTTTAATTTAAGATTCTGCAGAAGAGACAAAAGCATCCCGGAACCAATTTTGGGATCCACACGTCTTTAAGGAAGAAGAATCTATTTCACAGTATGAAAAGAATTTATCAGAAAAACGAGCTGAAAAAACTAAAGCCAGCACACGTTTGACCTGCTCCGAATGTGGAAAGAGTTTTACCCAAAAGGGTCATTTAACTCTACACATGAGGATTCACACGGGAGAGAAACCATACACATGTTCACACTGTGGGAATAGTTTCTCCCGGTTATCTCATCTTAAATCTCACAAGATGATTCACACTGGAGAGAAACCATACAAATGTTCACGCTGTGGGAGTAGTTTCTCTCACTCATTTCATCTTAAATCTCATGAGAGGATTCACAATGGAGAGAAACCATACAAATGTTCACACTGTGGGAATAGTTTCTCTCACTCATCTAATCTTAAAGCTCACGAGAGGATTCACACTGGAGAGAAACCATACAAATGTTCACACTGTGAGAAGAGTTTCTATCGGTCATTTCGTCTTAAATCTCACGAGAGAATACACACTGGTGAGAAACCATACACTTGTTCACATTGTGTGAAGAGTTTCTCTCAATCATCTCATCTTAAATGTCACGAGAGGATTCACACAGGTGAGAAACCTTACACATGTTTACATTGTGAGAAGAGTTTCTCTCAGTCATCTACTCTTAAATATCATGAGAGGACTCACACAGGAGAGAAACCATAAACACGTTCCAACTGTGAGAAGAGTTTCTCTCACTCATCTCATCTTTAATATCATGAGAGGATTCGCACTGGAGAGAAACCATACAAAAAAAATTCACACTGTGAGAAGAGTTTCTATCGGTCATTTCGTCTCAAATCTCACGAGGAGATACACACAGGAGAGAAACCATATACCTGTTCACACTGTGAGAAGAGTTTTCTCTGTCATTTTCTTTTAAATATCATGAGAGGAGTCACACAGGAGAGAAACCATATCAATGCTGTACATGTGGGAGAAAGTTTGCAATATCTTTTCATCTTAAGACACAGATAGATGAACCACCATGATATAGCAAACTTATTAACACAAATAAAAGCTCTGTTCCCTTGCGATTAGTATTGTCTATGAACCTTGGGTGATTTATAGATGTTTTATGCATTTACACGGGAGAAACCAAGCAGAGAGTATGACTTGAAATCTTCCATAGCTGTCAAATACAATGTAAACCAGAGTTCTTAGGTAGAGACCCCCGCAAGACATTTTCATTTTGCTGGAGTTCTGCGAATAATTGGCTTCTCCCTCATCCCACACATACTTGAAAATTGTAACCAGTTCACTCCTGTTTTCTGCTGCTTTGCTGTACACTAATAAATGAAACCAGTTGTGACCCACCACCGACTCAGGGATTCTTCTGTCGTACCAGTACAGTCACATTGCTACATGTGAAGCACTGAGGGTTCATCTTAAAGTTGTCGCTTGAGTCAGGTAAACAGTACTTTGTTTAGGGAAAGTGAATATTTAACTAAAACTAATAAAAAGTGAGGTTTGAGAGACAAAGATATTTAGAAATCAAACCTTGAATTCGCCACCAGGACCTGCCCTCGAATCTGAGTTATGCCCCCAGTGAGGCTTGGAAAACTGGAATAACGTAGGACTTCTTTAAATGCTTCTGTGAGATAATGGTTTAATCGGGAAAAAGGTGTCGCCCTGATTACTACGTGGAAACATGTTATACAAACATTGCAAAGTAATTTGTATCGTCTTCAAAAGCAGTTTGTTGAACCTAGATTGGAATGGTTCATGATTATTTTCTGAAGAGCTGTGTTCTCTTTCACAATGAGGGATTTTGACAAATATCTGACACCTGTCTGCAGAGGTAGAGGATGGGGTTTACTGGTCTTCACTTTATAGTTTATCAGTGTATAAAGATCTAAATCCATGTTAGATCCTGTTCTCTACCCTCTAGAGATGAGTGAACACTACCAGTGCTCTTCGTTCAGCTGTGTAGAGTTGTTTCCTTATCCAATCATCATCTTATCTTCTAGCTTAAAACCCCCCAGTGTTCCTTGTCTGAAGTCTCCTAAGAAAAATATGATTCATCAACTAGAAGAACGATACTTTTACTAATTATATAGAAGAAGATCAGTAACTCTTCAAAACGTTACAAAGGGAACAAGCAGAGTGAGCTGCTGGGTCAAAAACAGGACCATCACTTTAAGACAAAGACACAAGCTCCTTGTTAGAATGAAGCCTGCAAGACTAAAAAAAGACTGGTGCAACAGGAGTCGTGAAGACCTGGGGCCTGTACCATCTCTAGGTTTAGAATTAGTTTGCACCAATTGTCTTGACCATGTCTACAACCTAAATGCATTGAGCAAAATGCAAACTAATATCAAAGACACATAGTTATTGTCTTTGGAACTGAAAAGTTTGTCTCTTTTGGTCTTAAAATTTCCCTGAATATTGCAGTCGTTGAGGTGCTAGTAAAAGTAAACACATGTTATCTTTGTTAAACTTATAAAAAGCTTTAAAAAACATTCTAAAGAAACATACCACTTGAATCTTTTTTGCCAGACATTTTGGGAAATTAAGATGCATTGAAGTGTTATTTGAACAGGTATTAGATGCGACACATAGGAAATTGAGGCATTTAGCGACGTACAGCTATGACACATCAACATATACTCAGTCCTCTGACTTTCAACTGTTTTTACTTTCAGTAAACTAATTTTGTAAATATTTGTATGAACACTAACAGAGTCAAAACCATAAGACATAAACTAAAATGTTTCACAATGTGTCCCTGAAAAAAGGGAGGCTCAAAATCAAAAGTACCAGTCAGTATCTGGTGTGGCCACCAGCAGCTTGAAGTACTGCAGGGCATCTCTTCCTCATGGACTGGACCAGATTTGTCAGTTCTTGCTGTGAGATGTTACCCCACTCTTCCACCAAGGCACCTGTAAGTTCCTGGACATTTCTGGGGGGAATGGCCCTAGCCCTAGCGTTGCTGATGTCTGGAAAGGACCTGCCTACAAGCCGTCAGTCCAGCCTCTCTCAGCCTATTGCGGACAGTCTGAGCACTGATGGAGGGATTGTGTGTTCCTGGTGTGACTCGGGCAGTTGTTGTGGCCATCCTGTACCAGTCACGCAGGTGTGATATTCGGATGTACAGATCCTGTGCAGGTGTTGTTACACGTCATCTTCCACTGTGAGGATGATCAGCTGTCCTTCCTGTCTTCCTGTAGCGCTGTCTTAGGCGTCTCACAGTGCGGACATGGTAATTTATTGCCCTAGCCACATCAGCAGTCCTCATGCCTCCCTCCAGAATGCCTAATGCACGTTCACGCAGATGAGCAGGGACCCTGCGCATCTTCCTTTGGGTGTTTTTCACAGTCGGTAGACAAGTCTCTTTAGTGTCGTGCGTTTTTAGAACTGTGACCTTAAATGCCTACTTTCTGTGAGCTGTTAAGGTCTTAACGACCATTCCACTGGTGCATGTTAATTAATTGATTATAGTTAGTTGAATATGCATTGAAAACATTGTTTAAACCCTTTACAGTGAAGATCTGTAAAGTTAATTGGATTTTTACAACATTATTGTTGAAATACATAGTCCTGAAAAAGGGACGTTTCTTTTTTGCTGAGTTTATATGGATTAAAATCTATGAACAGGTAAAAAAAAAACTGTTGATGTATGATGAGCTTTAAACCCTGACTAACAAGCTACAAATCATCTGCCACCGTAAAGTCTTGCAGCAGTAATAGATAAATGCATAAAATCTGTGGATTGTGTAGCGCATGATTTCTGATGATTTTATTCTCTTTCTAAGATGCCTGTTGACAAAGTAAAACTGCTCAAAATGATGCGCTGGCATCACATGATCTGTATTTAGTCATGGCACTATAGCATCAAATGAGACAAGGTTCTTTTTGCAACATTAGACATTGTATTCTTATTAATCTTGCTTTGAATAGTTTGCACAGAGTTAAGAGATACATTCTTACACTTATTGTATTTTAAGGTAAGAAATTAGACCCTGGCACATGGCCTTTCAGGAGGTTGCTGTGACTTTTCAGGTTGAATAAAAAAACTCATTCATTTGCATTAAAGGCTATTTTTTTATTGCTGTTTAAATTTGTTGCATGCAAGTTTTTATTTATTTCTTAATTTACTTTTACACAACAGAAATACGTAAAAAAATAAGGAGGTGAACTTTATGTATTTTCATTAAACAGAAAAAATATAGAGAGAAATTAAAGAAAATAATCTGTTTTCAGATTTTCTCGGAATATACTCTGTAGTTTGTTTAACGATCCTCGTCACAATCATCAATTTTAAAAAAGCATTTACTCTGTATAGAAAGAAACTACCCCGCGTTTGTTAAAAAGTTGTGCTTCAGCTTAATCTGTGCTTCGTTAGGTTCATGTTTTACGTGTTTATTACATGTTATAGGCGAGAACTAATTATTTATTACATAAATAAGTTCAGCCAATGAGGTTTTCTGAGATCCAGGAGGCGGGCTAAATATTCGCTTTTTGATTGAACGACTCCGCTGTCAATAACCGCTTATATAGTGCCGCAGTTTAGGCTCATTTTAAAATGAAAAAACAAAGAAGCGATTGTTCAAGAAAACGCATTGAAGATATAGAGTGGTGTGAAAGTACATTTCTGACAAAAAAATACTAAATTGCAGTGATTTGAGAGATAGTTATTTTTAATTTACACCACTGACCTTAATTGACTGCGGTGCGGTCAATTTTGGATAATGTATTTTCTTTGTTACATGTTTTTAAATGTTTTTTGGACACTTCCGATCACCACTTCCGAGTTTAAATTCAGGATTTCACGCATAACCGCGTTACACTGATTGACACACGGGCTTGTACGGTAAGGTTTAGTATTTGAAAATAAACAAATTGCGTCACGGTAGTTTTGACAACGACAACATCAAAACAAACCACTCTCTCTTTCGTCGTTTATCGAGTCATTTTTGATTTATTGAACAATTTTAGCGTGATAATGTCTCGTTTTCGACGATACAAGTACGCCACTTCACTCCCGACATGGAGTCCATTGATGCCACGGCCCCCACCATCTCGCAACCCGTCGAGCAAAGTAAATGTAAGTATAGGCTCTGTCGTGCTTTATATTAAGTTTGTATGTTGTGTTTTTCTCTTTTTCAGTAGTGTTTTTCCCTCAATCTCTGTTTCATTAAAATGTTGTTTCATTTCAGGACTGCCATGAGTACAGCAGCTTTCGGCAAGACCCTGTCTCCAGCCGAATGACCCCACGTCACATTCCAGCAGGATTTGGAGGTACTGTATTTGCTCAAGTAAATGTCTTTTATATTCAGACATGTTATTCTTTGACAATGACACAGAACATCCAGAAAAAAAGTGGCCGGTGAGTGGATATCCCAATGCTTTATACCGCTTTTCCTGTCTCATTTTTAGAAACAAGGATCACACCTAGGATGGACAGAATGTATTTAATGAAAGTAAAACATTAAAGGCGAACTTCATGAAATGTTTAAATAAGCAAATGTGATGGGAATAGTACATTTTGCCCGTTTCTGGATTAGTATAACCATCTAGCAAAAAGGCACCAGCCACCACTGCAATAAACCTTTCATTAAAGTTACAGACCATTAATTTCTTTGTTTGTGAACAAACATTCACAATCAACATACATTTCTTTATGAACACCATATTCATTCAAGACTGTTGTGATGTTTTACCAAAGGGCATGTACAACCAATCCCTGGCATCCTGTCAAAAAGGGCAGAGAAAGAGCAACTTTTCACTGAAGTAAGTACACATTTTAATAAAGTTGTTCCCAATAGACGTAAATTATTCTTTATAAACTTTACTTTTAATTCTACATTCATCCAGATCATATTTTTCATGTTCTGTGTTTATAGAAGCAGCAGCAGAATTCCAGTGTAAGCTTGCTCTCCAGCAGACCCAGGCTGCCCCCTCTGTCAAAACCTCTGGCAGCAAAAGGTACGGATTAAAACTCAAAATCTGAAAATGATGAATAGCTATTTTATTGTTTGAATATAATACAAATGGAAAAGTATAACATTGTAAAACACTTAATCAAACGTATTTGAAACTACTGTTAATCGTGGTTTTGAAAAATAGGTATTTTTGTCTCATTCATGCAACGTTTACTTTTATTGTTGTAAATGGAAAGAGATTAATACATTTGACCATTTATAGGAAATAAATCAGCTATTTATATATTCATACATTTATTTTATTCATGGGAACCTTGTTAAGTAAAGATTATTGTGATGTTTTACAGAAGGACATGTGCGGCCAATTGCTGCGAAGATCCCTGCCATTTCAGAAAAGACTAAGAAGACTTTTTGGTGAAGTAAGTGATTTTTTTTAAAGATTATTTTTTGGGAGGGTTTGCCTTTATTTAGAATTAACAGGACCGTAGCGACAGTAGAGAAAAGGGAAAGGTTAAGAATTCAACCATGACCTGCCCAACTGCACATACGACCAGCGCACTGTCCACTACACCACGGCTGGACATTCACTATGTTTTAAACACTATACATTTAATATAAACTTGTATTCTTTGTTTTTGTAGAAGAGGATTTGCGGATCAGAATTCAGGAGACCTTGAACTCCAACTGAAACCAAGCCATCAGTCCGCTGAGGTAAGATGCTCTAAAATAGTTTTATTGAAAGATATAAATGTTAAGGTTCATAATTCAGAATACAAGTTCACTAATCAGCCTCTGTTTTTTCTCAGCCACTATATATTGTTCTATGAGGGACTTTGGTGGAGCTTTCTTGAATGAATGTCGATGCCTAAAGTGTCACTAATTGTTTCAAATGTAGTATATTGTTTGTGTACCCTGCAGTCATACGGATTAATTCAATGATGATTTGCTGCCTATCCGGACTGTTTGATGAAGGCTGCTGATGTGTTATTGTGGAGAAACCAAAACACTCAAATAGTTTAAACTCAAATTGTTGTAATGGTTTCATGATGTTCAAAAGGAGCATTAGGAAATCTGAATTGCATAACTTTGGATAAAGTCATTTCTATAAGTAGGTCAATGGGGTATGGGGGCTGTTTGGTCAATTCGAAAGTAAACACCAGAAAACGTATTTTTTCACATGTTCCACGATTAACACATTATTACTGTGACGTTCATGTCTCCATCAGGTGATGGTTGGAAATGTAGTCCTTGCTGGGAGCGTTCTTCAAATGGCAATCTTTTCACACAATAGTGTGAACACGTTTCCTGATTTCAATACGGAAGGGTCTTGGAAAGCTCATGCTATTGAGGAGGTAAATTTCTCTTGTGATTTTACATATTTCAGATCAAAGGGGTCATGGTACATTTCACTAAGGTGTGAAATGTTGTATACAATCTCCAAAACTGCAAAAAATCTACAAGGCTTGAAAAACGACATTATTCCATAATGAGGTAAGAGCGAGGAGTGGGCAACTGGAGCTGGGAAGGACATAGGGCAATAACAGAATCACAAAATAACAGATTTACTGAAACAGGAAGTGTAATGATTATAACTCTGCATCCGTGAATAATCATGCTTCCCAAAGAAGGGAAAGAAATCAGTGACTGTGACGGTGCCAACGATTGGTGGGTGAGAAACATTCCGAGGACATAATACAGTACATTAACACACTTTTCACAAGGCCACACTCAAATATTCCATGTACTGTCTTTTAATCTTTTATCCACAAACAAATATAGACTTGATCTTAAATAAGACACGTTTGGTGCATACCTGTAGTATTAAAGGTTTCCCCATACTAACTGTTTTACCCGTTTTGGAGCACAAAAACTATCAAGAAATAACTATTTGTCTAATTCTATTGAAAAAGTGTCCGCCACTGTCCATTGGCACCAGAATGTTGAAATATGATTGGGTGATTTATCCTTTTGGGGTGTGGTGCAGCAACAAGTCAATTACACTTCTCCCTTTTCCCGTATCAATGAAAACTGCTTTGAAAATCATTTCCAACACATTAGGCATGGTTTTATTGTTCCTTTAAGTCTTAAATGTCGAAGTATCAAACACATTTTGGTTTCTCCTTTGTTTATTTGGAAAAGAAGTAAATCTTCAATAACTGAATCAAAGTATTTGTTTGTTACTATCAATTGTTTTATGAGAACCATAATAATACAAGATTATTGTTTTTCTGTCCAGGAGTATCTTTCCAACCATCACCTCAGCCTGGAAATCCCTGCTTCTACTTATCTACTGATATTGGACAACTCTGGAGAAAGTTTAGCCTCGTGTGAGCGTCCCAAGGTTCAGTTACTGACCTCCAGCTGTCCTTGCACTCCAGGGTGCTCATGACATGGTTCAGATTTCTGGCATCTTTGCTTAGGGATGAGCATTATTATTGGAATCCTTCTACACTAAAGAAGCATGGTTCTAATTCTAGGAAAAGGAAAACTGCCGTATCTCCTGACCTACCTTAAAATGTGTACAACTTCACCAGACACTGCTGTCAGGGCAGTGTAACCCTGTGTCAAGCAGTAAGGTCTTGGGGTCTACAGCAATTCAGTTTTAGACGAGATATCAGCATGAAACTACAAGATTGTTGTTGCCTGCACGTGTCCTTTTAATGGTGCCTGAAAACAACATTAAACATTACCTTTTGTGTTTTGGGGTGAAATTTCTTATGTTTGTTCAAATTATTTAAAAGTTTTAAAGAGGGTGTTGAGACTAGAAGGGAATGTGGTGCTGCATTCATAGTATCCAAATATAAACATTTAGAACTCAGGCAAAATATTAAAAATGTTAGCAAAGATGAATGAGTGAATGCTAAAAGCTCGTGGTGGTTCATTTTCATATGACCTTAAAACCTTGGGATCTTAGTCTCTTCAAACCATCATCAATTCTTAAAGCTAGACTTGCACAAAGTCAAAGATTTCGGATTAAAGTCAGGTGTATGATCAACCGCTTATACCAAACTGATGCTTATGATCATCAATGTCTGGGAAGGGAACAACCAATCTTTGCCTAGACTGTCCACGCTTCCCTTCGAGATTATTGGAAAGCGTACTCTTCCGAGTACAGTACGATGTGTTACAGTACGTAGCTCTCAAAATCACACAGAATAACGCGAGGAGTCAAAACAAACTGAAGACAACATGACTCAAAAAGATGTTAGGGTTGGGTTTAGGGCTAGGATTAACTTTAGGGTTTCGGTTAGAGTAAGGATAAGGGTTAGGTTTACGTTTAGATTCAGGTTTAGGGTTTCGGTTAGAGTAAGGTCTAGGGTAAGGGTAAGGATTAGATTCAGGTTTAGGGTTAGGCTGAGGGTTAGTTTTAGGGTTGGGGGTAAGGGTAAGGATTGGGAGGTACCGGGTGCATCTGATCGATCTGCCCTTGTGTAACTTAAAGTTCTCAAATTCACACTGAATTGCACAAGGACTCAACTGTAACTTAAAACCATCCGAAGACAACATGAGTGGGTTTAGGGTTCGGTTTAGGGTTATGGTTCAATGCTACTGCTTCATTTGGGTTGGCGTAGTAGCATTGAAGCCACAAACAGTAGTAAAGCATGATTTAGGTGGCGCGGCCGGACTGGGTGCGCACGGCTCAATCCATACCAGCCCCTTTTACTGCACGCTGCACTGAGACCCCCTCTCCATTTTTTGGGGGGATCGATTCTTTATACACAATTTCATTGAAAAGGATAAGGTGCCAGTCATTGTAGAAAAAAATTAATATTTTTTGATAAAATAAAAATAAAGTAAGGAACTAGAAATGTACTCAAGTTTACATTTTTAAACCTACTCACTATATTACATTTTCTGAGAAAAACGACTGAATTACTGTAATTTGAATATTTGTAGTTTCTTTCAACCACTGCACCTAAATGAGAATCTGTTGCTCATGCTCTTGACTATTCATACTCATAATATACTATTCATCATTATGCATCAAACCATTATACGCATGCAAAAAGGACTTTTGTTTTGTTATGCATATGCAGCGCATGTTTATCCGGCTTTATTCTAGAGCGGAAGTGCAGATCAGCTGATATTGGATTGCCATCTTCTTTTCCCGAGCGAACCAACATTATCAAGCTGCAGACTCTGAGCCTGCTATATGGACAGTCCCGCATTCTCAGACCCCTCGTTTTTTGAGACAGCGCCTCCTGCTGTTCGGAAGATCGTATAGCATTCTTATCCAAATGCCATTGAAAACATTAGAATGTAATATTACAGTCTTTTTTTTGTTTAAAGTTATCCAAATAAATGTTCCCTGCTTAAAGCATGTGCCAAAAAAAATCAAACTAACTGTAAAATCAACTGTTCCCAAACTAACTAATTACCCAGTGTTTATTTTTTGAGCGTGGTGTAATTGAAAGAAACTACTGATGCAACCTTTACAAATACAAATTGAACTATCATTTGAAAAATATTATGTGACATTATATTGCTACAATGTTTTAGTTTGTTTTTGTGCAATGTTTCAAATTTTATTTTTTTTCTTTCAGCTCAACATGTAATGTTCTAATTAAAACTGCTCAAAATGATGCGCTGGCATCACAATATCTGTATTTGGAGATGGCACTATGCGTCAGAATATTTGCTCTGTTTCCGGCGCTTGAGAAGTATATGGATCAAACTAAGCTTCTATAGTGTAGCGCATGATTTCTGATGATTTTATTCTCTTTCTGAGATGCCTTTTGACACATTAAAACTGCTCAAAATGATGCGCTGGCATCACATGATCTGTATTTGGACATGGCACTATGCCCCAGAATATTTGCTCTGTTTCCGGCGCTTGAGAACTATATGGATCAAACTAAACTTCTATAGTGTAGCGCATGATTTCTGATGATTTTATTCTCTTTCTGAGATGCCTTTTGACACATTAAAACTGCTCAAAACGATCCGCTGGCATCACATGATCTGTATTTGGACATGGCACTATAGCATTAAATGAGAAAAGGTTATTTTTACAACATTAGACATTGTATTCTTATCAATCTTGCTTTAAATAGTTTGCAAGGTAAGACTTTTTTGGAGGGTTTCAGAGGTAAGGGTCCTGCATTGTCTCCTGAGAAGTTGGGAGATACATTCTTACAATTATTGTATTTTAAGGTAAGAAATTAGACCCTGGCACATGGCCTTTCAGGAGGTTGCTGTTACTTTTCAGGTTGAATAAAAAACTCATTCATTTGCATTAAAGGCTATTTTTTTATTGCTGTTTAAATTTGTTGCATGCAAGTTTTTATTTATTTCTTAATTTACTTTTACACAACAGAAATACGTAAAAAAATAAGGAGATGAACTTTATGTATTTTCATTAAACAAAAAAAATATAGAGAGAAATTAAAGAAAATAATCTGTTTTCAGATTTTCTCGGAATATACTCTGTAGTTTGTTTAACCATCCTCGTCACAATCATCAATTTTAAAAAAGCATCTACTCTGTATAGAAAGAAACTACCCCACGTTTGTTAAAAAGTTGTGCTTCAGCTTAATCTGTGCTTCGTTAGGTTCATGTTTTACGTGTTTATTACATGTTATAGGCGAGAACTAATTATTTATTACATAAATAAGTTCAGCCAATCAGGTTTTCTGAAATCCAGGGGGCGGGCTAAATATTCGCTCTTTGATTGGACGACTCCGCTGTCAATAACCGCTTATGTAGTGCCGCAGTTTAGGCTCATTTTAAAATGAAAAAACAAAGAAGCGATTGTTCAAGAAAACACATTGAAGATATAGAGTTGTGTGAAAGTACATTTCTGACAAAAAATTACTAAATTGGAGGGATTTGAGAGATAGTTATTGTTAACTTACACCACTGACCTTAATTGACTGGGATGCGGTCAATTTTGCATAATGTATTTTTTGTTACATGTTTAAAAAAATTTTTTTGGACACTTCCGATCACCACTTCCGAGTTTAAATTCAGGATTTCACGCATAACCGCGTTACACTGATTGACACACGGGCTTGTACGGTAAGGTTTAGTATTTGAAAATAAACAAATTGCGTCACGGTAGTTTTGACAACGACATCAAAACAAACCACTCTCTCTCTCTCGTCGTTATCGAGTCATTTTTGATTTATTTAACATTTTTAGCGTGATAATGTCTCGTTTTCGACGATACAAGTACGCCACTTCACTCCCTACATGGAGTCCATTGATGCCACGGCCCCCACCACCTCGCAACCCGTCGAGCAAAGTAAATGTAAGTATAGGCTCTGTCGTGCTTTATATTAAGTTTGTGTGTTGTGTTTTTCTCTTTTTCAGTAGTGTTTTTCCCTCAATCTCTGTTTCATTAAAATGTTGTTTCATTTCAGGACTGCCATGAGTACAGCAGCTTTCGGCAAGACCCTGTCTCCAGCCGGGGTCACACGGTTAAAGAGCCGACCCCTCGTCACATCCCAACAGGATTTGGAGGTACTGTATTTGCTCAAGCAAATGTCTTTTATTTTCAGACATGTTATTCTTTGACAATAACACTGAACATCCAGAAAAAAAGTGGCCGGTGAGTGGAGATCCCGATGCTTTATACCGCTTTTCCTGTCTCATTTTTAAAAAAAACAAGCGTCACGACTAGGATGGACAGAATGTATTTATTGAAAGTAAAACATTAAAGGCGAACTTCATTAAATGTTTAAATAGGCAAATGTGATGGGAATAGTACATTTTGCCCGTTTCTGGATTAGTATAACCATCTAGCAAAAAGGCACCAGCCACCACTGCAATAAACCTTTCATTAAAGTTACAGACCATTAATTTCTTTGTTTGTGAACAAACATTCACAATCAACATACATTTCTTTATGAACACCATATTCATTCAAGACTGTTGTGATGTTTTACCAAAGGGCATGTACAACCAATCCCTGGCATCCTGTCAAAAAGGGCAGAGAAAGAGCAACTTTTCACTGAAGTAAGTACACATTTTAATAAAGTTGTTCCCAATAGACGTAAATTATTCTTTATAAACTTTACTTTTAATTCTACATTCATCCAGATCATATTTTTCATGTTCTGTGTTTATAGAAGCAGCAGCAGAATTCCAGTGTAAGCTTGCTCTCCAGCAGACCCAGGCTGCCCCCTCTGTCAAAACCTCTGGCAGCAAAAGGTACGGATTAAAACTCAAAATCTGAAAATGATGAATAGCTATTTTATTGTTTGAATATAATACAAATGTAAAAGTATAACATTGTAAAATACTTAATCAAACGTATTAGAAATCACTGTTAATCGTGGTTTTGAAACATAGGTATTTTTGTCTCATGCAACGTTTACTTTTATTGTTGTAAATGGAAAGAGATTATTACATTTGACCATTTACAGGAAATAAATCAGCTATTTATATTTTCATTCATTTATTTTATTCATGGGAACCTTGTTAAGTAAAGATTATTGTGATGTTTTACAGAAGGACATGTGCGGCCAATTGCTCCGAAGATCCCTGCCATTTCAGAAAAGACTAAGAAGACTTTTTGGTGAAGTAAGTGATTTTTTAAAGATTATTTTGGGGGGGTTGTGCCTTTATTTAGAATTAACAGGACCGTAGCTACAGTAGAGAAAAGGGAAAGGTTAAGAATTCAACCATGACCTGCCCAACTGCACATACGACCAGCGCACTGTCCACTACACCACGGCTGGACATTCACTATGTTTTAAACACTAAACATTGAAAATAAACTTGTATTCTTTGTTTTTGTAGAAGAGGATTTGCGGAGCAGAATTTAGGAGACCTTGAACTCCAACTGAAACCAAGCCATCAGTCCGCTGAGGTAAGATGCTCTAAAATAGTTTTATTGAAAGACTATGATATAAATGTTAAGGTTATTAATTCAGAATACAAGTTCACTAATCAGCCTCTGTTTTTTCTTTGGTGGAGCTTTCTTGAATGAATGTCGATGCCTAAAGTGTCACTAATTGTTTCAAATGTAGTATATTGTTTGTGTACCCTGCAGTCATACGGATTAATTCAATGATGATTTGCTGCCTATCCGGACTGTTTGATGAAGGCTGCTGATGTGTTATTGTGGAGAAACCAAAACACTCAAATAGTTTAAACTCAAATTGTTGTAATGGTTTCATGATGTTCAAAAGGAGCATTACAAAATCTGAATTGCATAACTTTGGATAAAGTAATTTCTATAAGTAGGTCAATGGGGTGTGGGGGCTGTTTGGTCAATTCGAAAGAAAACACCAGAAAACGTATTTTTTCACATGTTCCACGATTAACACATTATTACTGTGACGTTCATGTCTCCATCAGGTGATGGTTGGAAATGTAGTCCTTGCTGGGAGCGTTCTTCAAATGGAAATCTTTTCACACAATAGTGTGAACACGTTTCCTGATTTCAATACGGAAGGGTCTTGGAAAGCTCATGCTATTGAGGAGGTAAATTTCTCTTGTGATTTTACATATTTCAGATCAAAGGGGTCATGGTACATTTCACTAAGGTCTGAAATGCTGTATACAATCTCCAAAACTGCAAAAAATCTACAAAGGCTTGAAAAACGACATTATTTCATATTGAGGTAAGAGCGAGGAGTAGACAACTGGAGCTGGGAAGGACATAGAACAATACCAGAAACACAAAATAACAGATTTACTGAAACAGGAATTGTAATGATTATAGCTTGGCATCCGTGAATAATCATGCTTCCCAAAGAAGGGAAAGAAATCAGTGACTGTGGCGGTGCCAAAGATTGGTGGGTGTGAACATGCCGAGGACATAATACAGTCCATTAACACACTTTTCACAAGGCCAGACTCAAATATTCCATGTACTGTACTTTTATATTTTATCCACAAACAAATATAGACTTGATCTTAAATAAGACACGTTTGGTGCATACCTGTAGTATTAAAGGTTTCCCCATACTAACTGTTTTACCCGTTTTGGAGCACAAAAACTATCGAGAAATAACTATTTGTCTAATTCTATTGAAAAAGTGTCCACCACTGTCCATTGGCACCAGAATGTTGAAATATGATTGGGTGATTTATCCTTTTGGGGTGTGGTGCAGCAACAAGTCAATTACACTTCTCCCTTTTCCCGTATCAATGAAAACTGCTTTGAAAATCATTTCCAACACATTAGGCATGGTTTTATTGTTCCTTGAAGTCTTAAATGTCGAAGTATCAAACACATTTTGGTTTCTCCTTTGTTTATTTGGAAAAGAAGTAAATCTTCAATAACTGAATCAAAGTATTTGTTTGTTACTATCAATTGTTTTATGAGAACCATAATAATACAAGATTATTTTTTTCTGTCCAGGAGTATCTTTCCAACCATCACCTCAGCCTGGAAATCCCTGCTTCTACTTATCTACTGATATTGGACATCTTTGGGGAAAGTGTAGCCTGGTCTGCGCGTCCCAAGGTTCAGTTACTGACCTCCAGCTGTCCTTCCACTCTAGGGTGCTCATGGCATGGTTCAGATTTCTGGCATCTTTCCTCATGGATGTGCATTATCATTGGAATCCTTCCACACTAAAGAAGCACGGTTCCAATTCTAGGAAAAGGAAAACTGCCCTGTCTTCTGACCTACCTTAAACTGTGTACAACTTCACCAGACATTGCTGTCAGGGCAGTGTAACCCTGTGTCAAGCA
>SRMA01026882.1:53932-98725 GCA_007224835.1 Danionella cerebrum | reverse complement strand
GTAAAATATTTTATATCAACTGTGTAAAAGTTAACAGCCAAACATGTAACATGAACAGACAGTAAACAGTAAAAGTAACAAAAAAAGGCTGTAATTTTTTCTTTGCCCCCACTCATCATTCTAAAGTCCACCATTCGTTATCACCATTACTGTTCCAGTACAACAATGCCCCCACATTAGTAATACCGTAATAGCCAGTAACATAGCCCCCACATTAGTAATAATAGCTAGTAACATTGCTCCCACATTAGTAATAATACAGTGGTTCTCCAACTTTTTTAGTCGAGCCCCCCTTTAAACCTTAAAAAGAATCTGGGCACCCCCAGATGTAAAATAATCATTATTTATAGCTTATTCAAGTGACATTTCGGTTGCTTGGAAACAATTGTATGCTTGTTGTTCTAATATAAATCCTTTTGATTTGTCAGCTTATCAAAAACCACATAACTCCATTAATGAAGGATCAAACTGTCCAAGTTTGTGAAACTGTCCAAGTGAATGTTTAGCAGAAAAAAAACCCCTCACAGACCGAAGACGATGCAGATCGATCATCATCTTATCGTCAGGCTCAAGAAACATCTCAGATAAACTATTAGCTGTGTCCATTCCACATCTTGAAATGTATTTTACCGTGAGAAATCGGGTTTGTAGCGTGAGAGGTCACTCAAATGCGAGAGTCTTACGTTCAGTGTGAGAAACGACAGTTCTGTAGTTTCGCTCGTGAGTATGGATGCGGATTGTGGAAACATTGTTGCGGCTACCTTACCCAAAGGCATTGTGGGAAATGTATTTTTTTTTCCTCGTTTTCTTTACGACCGCGCTATGGCAGAGATGGGCGATAACGTCAGCGCGCAGCGCAGGGTGTACAAATATGGCTGCGGCTTCTGTCTAGCTCCGGAGCTCTTACGCCTCTCCTATGGCCTTGACCGGACTCCGCGGCGCTCTGCATTCTCTGTATAAGACGCACCAACTTTTCCCCCTCAGTTTTGGGGAAGAAAAGGTGCGTCTTATAAGCCGAAAAATACGGTAAGTTATTTAAAATAAACTTTAAGTTTTAATACAACATTGAACGAAAGATGATGCTAATGGCTTAACCCATAGAGGTCCCCCACACCAGTGCGTGTGCCAATCACAGCGGCTGTTTTGCATCATGTAGGAATGGCACAACCCAGTTTAATTTTGATTTCAAATATAACGTGTAGGTTTCAAAAATGTATAATCTTTAATATTTTTTTCAGTTAAATAAACATTACAAGAGTTATGACTGATTATTTGCGTCTTAATTCAAATTAAAATGTGAAAAAAATGTGTGAGTACAGTTTCATTTTACAAACCTTAAATCAGTGCCATCTAGTGGTGAAAAGAGATAACACTTGGAAGTATAAGACCTGTGATACGGCTTGTGTTTTTCAAAGTTCTTGAACAAAAAAACATTTTAGAGAGGTTCACCTGGTTTTTAAATACAATTTTCACATTGTTTTCACTTTGTCTGCTTTTTTGTGGGATTTATGAATATAAATCAACACCTTTGACTTTTGTTATTAGACATAAAAAAACTATTTGGTCTCAATTTCTTTGATTTTTGCTGTAAAAAATGACTTTGCAATAGTTGGAATTGTTCTATTTTGTACAATTTCAGGATTGTTGTGGAATTATTGTGTAATGTACTGAAAAATATTTGTTAAAAAATATTGCCACAAAAAAGGTAATTTTTTAGAGCAAATTGTGAAGTAGTAAAAAAAACTCAAAAAGGCCCCAGATGTTCAAGGGTTAAGAGACAAATCATTGAAAACCTGTAGATTTTAATCAGTAATTTTTTTCAAGTTTACAAGCAATACATTTAAGTAAGATCTGAATATCATATATATTATTTGTATAAATCTGCTTAAAAATATACCACATATAAACATTTGAAACCATATTTCAAAAATCTAAATATTTCAGAAATCTGTACATTTTATGATACCTTGGACGTCACTGATCTGAAAAAGGTGCGCATGTGTGCTTCTGTTAATCGAAAATGACCGGGAGAGAGACAAACATGAAGTAGATTCATGATAAAACAGTGTGTGCCACTAGAGAGAGCCCCGTACCGAGTGTTTCTGACTGTAACGAGCTGACACATTGTTGCAGATTTAGTCGTCATGTTCCCTCGACTGCTTTTCGTTTGGTTCATGAAAGTAAACACTGGAGAACCCAATGCCATTTGTGGAAATCGTTTGTCAGACTATGAACTTTGATAAAAGCAAGCGAGTACGGTGACAGTATTAGTTCAAAAAGCATTTTTTTTATGTCATTTTTGTTTCTTTGTGTTTAGTTCGATGCCGTTCTCACCACAAACGAACCAGAGTTCATTTGGATTTGTATCAAGATCACCTGCTTTTGGTCTGATTTTTGGTTTATGGTTCACACTGAGAACAGATGGGACAGAATCTGGGGATTCCATGGAGAATGTTCTGCTTCCTGCAACATCCTTGTTAAGATGAGATCCTCAGACCACTTGTGAGACCACATGCTGGTGATGTTGGTCCTGGGTTCCCCCAGATGCAAAACCTCATGTGGCTGGAGTGCGTCAGCAGGTCCTGCAAGGCCTTTATGCCATGAACTGGCTATGCCTTGGCCATGTCCACAAGAACACAATTTTGCCACTGCTTGTCCACACATGCTCGCTAACATCACTGAAGTCATAACAGCCAATCAGATGCCTCCAAACAAATTTCTGACAACGCTGGCTTGGTTTTGACATTGACAAATCCCGCCTCAAGCTGACCTGTAAATTCCATTGGCTGCCGTTTTCAAAAATGTGTGGTTGCATGAAAATCATGCTGCAGAAAACTCCCTGTTTGTGCAATATAAGATGCATGCAAATGTGTCTGTACTAAGATCTGCTGTCCTTGCGGTTTTACCCGGAAGCATCTTTTTCATCAGAGAGGTGTTTTGGGAGCCCTCTAGCTGCTAAGCAGAGGAAGACTCCTACAGGAAATGCAAATTTTCTAGAGAATTATCCCTGTATCTGTTCAAGATGAATACAAGTTGTAAAATTCATCCCCTCACAGCCTCATCCTGTGAGATTCAGCTTTAATGAGAGCGGCTTCAGCACTGAGCTAATTATGGAACGACGGTGAGCCGTTATTAAGAGCGATCTGGTTTGATCCAGTCTCTCTCTCTCTGCATGGTTACTCTCTGTCTCTAAGTGACTGTGAAGTCACCATGGAAACATTGTGCCAAGTGCCTCCAAAGCACATGGTTGTACGGCATCTGAAGAAGAGAGAGAGAGAGAGAGAGAGAGACACTTGTTCACAGACTCTGTCTTTGTCTCTCTCTTTGAGATGATCACAAAAACTCGCACTCTTCACTGCGTACGCTGAGATCATTCTAGAACAAAAGATTTGTGTGAGTAGAATGAAGCTGCTCTGATGCTTTCATTCACTTCAGCGATCTTTGGAATTCAACCACGAGAAAAGCCGGGAAAATGTCTCTGTGTTTGAGAAAGAGAAACCCGGTGCATAGCTTCATTAGAGAGAAACCTTTATTTCTCGATATTTAGATTGGGCTCACTGATTGTGAAAACCACAAAATGTGTTTCCTGATCGTTTTAGTTCTCTTTCCTAACGATAACATGCCAGTCAACCCTTTCACATTAACCCTTAGAAGTCTCTGCATGCACCGATGCCAATCACAGCAGCTGTTTAACCCTTTATGACCTCCACAGAACCAGGTCCACCAGAGCATGGTTTACATTTTTACCTGCGGTGGTGCCATTTTTTGCAGTACAGTGGTTCCCTGAGATACGAAATTAATCCATTCCAGGGTGACATTCGTATCTTGAAAATTTCGTATCTCGAAGCAAGTTTTACATGTAAAGCACCTAATCCGTGCAACGGCTCTCTGAAACAACAGAATAAGTAGATGAAAAAAATGATAAAACCAGAGAAAAATCAAGTAACGTTACAAACACGGTTTCAATCACAAGCATAAAGAATACAGAGCGTGTGTGAAGCGATGGAGAGACGCTTCGCGATGCGTCACAGAGTTTCTCTAAGTTGCGCTACAGAACAGCACTTTCCACGTTATAAACGTTATTTATTTTACGACACCTAACATTTGTTATAGAACATTATTGGTAATCTATTCATAATGTTTGATTTAAAGTGTTTTAAGGCCCCTTAAAGCACACTGTCTTCAAAGGGAGAAAGGCGCACCAGGACGCGGAAGGGCAGCACGACGTGAGACAAACAAGTGTTTCAATTTTTTCTTCATTTCTCTAATTTCCCGTAAGAAATTTCATAACTCGAAGCATTCGTATCTCTCGGGTTCCACTGCCATACATCAATAAAACCCTCATATACTACAATTTAATAACTTATATGGTGTTGGGTCAATCTAAACTGAAGAAAGTGTCAAAACTACAATAAAGCACAAAAAAATGTAAAATCGAGTAAGAAATGTAAAATTTCATAGAAATTTTAAAATTCATCATTATCTCTCAAAATTGTAAATGTAAAAAAGTTGGCCAAAATGCTTTTGAACCACAATGAATTTATTCTGAGTTAATTCATTGCTTAGTTTTTGAGACACTCAAATTTGTGAGACAAACATATTTAAAACATGCACATTTTGCAGAAAACATGAACATCAATCAAAATGAACAATTTACAAACATGCAGTCAAATTGCAAACTGAAAAAAAATGTTTCTAAAATACTTTTGATCATGGCTAGCTTTGTATTAGACAAAACTTATTAATATACAGTGCAATAAATAACAAAAATGGATTTTTGCTCTGGTGGAACTTCAGAACAGGAGAACGCAACAAAATCAGGCATATATTTTTATAAATTGATATGCAAATGGAATCGCGGGCGCTCCCATAGGTCTTAAAAAGTTCAATTAGTGAAACACAGCTAGCCTCTAGGTCATCGATTCCTATGTAAATGGATTAAAAATGTGCCATTTACTTATAATGACCATTTTATGTCAATCATAATAAGAAATTCAAACATTAGATCACGGACCTCCCTAGCAACAAAAGTGTGTACCCTAGCAACCAAATGTTCTCAGCTTTGGTCAATAATAGACATGAAGGTTGGTTTATATTGACAAAGGGAACTGTATTTTAAGTCAATGACACCTCCATAGCAACCTGACTGTTTACCTTAGCAACCAATTTGGCATAGCACTATTTCAGCTGAGAAACATCATAGAGACATGGGGGTTAGTTTATATCCCTCATATTGTCATGTATTACATCCCTCAATTTGTATGGAGCCAATGACTCCTCCATAGCAGCTAAAAATTCTACCTGGCAACCATTCCATTTTGCTGACAACCATTTTACAAGCCAACTTCAAAATGTATGCACAAACCTTAGACCACTAGTTTTCTGTGTCGTGCGATGGTTTCTGTTCTTCTGATGTAGATCCATAATAAATCGTTTGACAAAGCATCAACAAGGTTAGATTTTTGTACAACTGTTTTGTCAAGTGTATTCAATATTTAATGCATTTACAGTTCCCGTTATATTACGTGAGCCCCGCACAGATGCCCAGTCGATGGAGCGCGTGAAATCAAACACTACTACACTGATCAAAGGCAACCAGCTGTGAACAAGCGGCTACCAGATCATGTGCCGGATTCCAGCCACAAGGGTTTAATTAGAAACGAGCAGCAGACCTTACAACAAAACTAATGATCCCCGAGAGAATTTAACAAAGATCGGTTCCTGCAGCAGGCATCTCAACGAGAGCCAGATCAAGTCGTGTAATGTAGGGTTCGTATGCTAATACCTTGCATAGGGGAAGCAGAGATTCTAACCTATACTGCACCTGCCCTCCAGGGGGCTTGATTTCATACAGGAACCTTTCTTACTGTGACACTTGCTGATTCATGTTGAGTATGCTGTAACTGTAATAACCCTTCTCTCTCGCTCTATCCCTCTCCTCCCTCCCTCCCTCTCGCTCTCTCTTTCTCTCTCTCTCTCTCTCTGACTCGGCAGTGACTCCTCATACCCCTATGAGCCTGTCCCCTGGCAGCAGCAAGGCTCCAGCCAGCCCGCCGGTTCCCTCTCTGTGGTGACCACAGTCTGGGGCGTGAGCACTCCTTCAGCCAGCCAGGTGAGACTCACCGATGTGCAGTGCATCATGGGATAGTTCCAGGTAGATGGGGCCTGCGTAAGGATTGAGTCACACTAGCCATCCAGAGATGCTAATTAATTTTATGCGCAAAACTGGTCAGGACGGTTTTGGGAGGAGGTGATCTTGAACAACTTTCAACCAACATTTCGGCTGATGTTCGATGAAATCGCTCTGTTGGTTGTTCCATTAATGCCGCCCAATCGCGCCCCAGTTCCGACAAAGAAACACCGGGATTTATTTGGTAACAGTGTTTCCATCAAAGTTTGTGCACTTTTTCTTTTCGGATTAAAAGTTTATCCTATCCAGTTGTGAGCATCATTTTTTATGCACATTTTCTACACATCTTGCTGTTTCCACCCTGGATTTTTAAAGCAATGTCCGAAATGTGTATAAAAGGTGAATAGTGACCCGAGCCATCTCTTATTGATCCGAAGTGAATCACGTTGATCTGACTTCACTAATCACTGAGGTTTAGAAGTATTCAGAATACGCACCTGACTGCATACTCTCCATGTGTCTCTCTGTAGGTTTTTGGTGCACCTATGGGTCCTGGCGGGAACTCGGGCGGGGGTCACATGATGCCTGGCAGCAGCCCTGGCATGAACGCGCCCCAGTTCATGAGCCAGCAGGGTTACACTGAATCCAGCAAGGGCTTCCTGCAGCAGGGCATGTATGGGAGAGGCAGCGGAGGATACCCCTCTGCCCCCGCCTACAGCGGCAGGTGAGCATCAGCTGATCATGACACTTCTCTGATCTTCAATCAGCCCTTGGAGAGCTCTCCAGCTCAAAGGAGTTTCTGATCAACGGAGATCCTCAGGGATGAGTAATCTGATCCACTCTTCTCCTTTCCTCCAGTTACCCCAACAGTGGCGCAGGGTCTCTGGGAATGCCTCCTCATGGGGTCCGTCCCGGGGCAGATTTCACTCAAGCCGCCGCCGCCGCTGCTGTTGCTGCTGCCGCTGCCACCGCCACAGCTACAGCAACGGCCACCATCACCGCGCTGCAGGAGAAGCAGAGTCAGGAAATCAGCTACGGCCCGGTGAGAGACACGAGACACTGATCTGATTCTGCAGTGATTGACGGCTTGCCTCGCCCCCTGCTGGAAGATTAGCACGACCATTTAAGGGCGTAACTGTGTCCAGAAAACTTGTTGCGGGGGTTTGAAATGTAAAAAAAAATGCCACATTTCCAGTATTGCCGAAGGAATGGGACCATCAGTGTTTTACTCTATCAGTGTTTTGATTTCGTTTTCTTGTGTTTCCTCCAGATGGGTGGCGGCTCCTCTTACAATCCTCAGTTCGTCTCTCACCCGGGGCCTCGGGGCGCACCAGGGCTATCTCCCGGGGCAATGGGTGGCTCCAGGACCCCCTCTATGGGACCCATGTATGGGGCACAAGGTCAGAGGGCACCACCACAGCACCCGGGGTATCCTGGAGGCCAACCGGGTCCTGTACGCAACCAGCAGAGCCTCAAACGGCCGTACAGCTCTGAGGTGAGAGAACCTTTATTACGTTTATTACAATATTCATACTTTTGATTAATATCAAAACAGATTTGAATCGATTTAAAATCAATCTGCAGATAGCAACGAAAATGTTAAATGTTATAAAACACACTATAATTTTGATAATAATATGATTCAAAATAATAGCGTTGTAATATTATTAAATGATACACTTTGTTCTAATTGTTATTTTGTTATAAATTAAATGGAAACACAAAATACAATGTACATTTTTTTATTAATAATAACGAAGGGATGGGTGTCGTGTGCGTTTGCACAGATATCTTTAGTCTACTCTCTTTAAAACTTTATTTATAGTTTATTCATTAATTTCCTGTAAGTTTTGGGCTTGTATTAATGTTTAAACATACATGGAATGTAAATGTTTGATTTGGAGGTTATAATACTTTATTCATGATTTTTTCGTAAACAAACGTTCAATGTTCTTGTTAAGCAGATAAATCTAACCGGGTAACGCAAACTACACGTCGCAGGGGCGCAACACCAGTGCCATAGATGTCACCGCAGACCGACAACAATTCGTAATCCATGACGGAAAGCAAAATGTCGTGTCGTACTGTTACGAGTCGCACTATTAACTCAACACCCAGAGTGCAAAATCTGAAGTTTAAAATCGGAGAGACTCCAGGATACTCTTGTACTATCAGCTTAATTCAAACCAAATTGATGTTATTTGTTGTATTTTGAACCATTTCGTTTTTAAATTTTTTTTATTGTTGATGCTTTGGATTTATAGCAATCTGTGAAAAAGGCCCATGGGTTAATTGCATTTTGGGAAAAATGACTTCTTTTAAAATAAATCTTTAAATTTTAAAATCTGGATCCTTATGAAAATTGGTAACAGAAAAATTACCTTTTTTCAAACCACTTTCATGCTACATAAAACACATTTGAACTTGGGATGCCACAATACTCCGTTTTATTCTGAACCGTTCGGTACACCCTCCTCGGTTCGGTGCGCCCTTGTGAACCACTGTTTTCCGGTTCCTCTTTTGAATAACTCCTATGTATTATTATTATTATTATTATTATTATTATTATTATTATTATTATAAGTTTCAGTGTGAATTACCTTCGAAAAAAGCAAATAACTGCTCCTTTGTGTAAATATCTAATCAGTGATTGAAAGTTAGAGGATTTATCTGTTCATACAAAGAATGATTACAACAACACAATTTGCTAAGCCATCAGAACCAAACCGAAATGAAAACCATGGTACGTACCGAACTGTGAGCTCTGTGTTCAGTTGCATCCCTAATTTGTACTTAAATTAATCAAAATGGATTCATGACGTTAAGGAAAAAAGAGAAGCCTTTAAAGAGAAGCTTTAATCTTTATTTTCTATATTCTTTTATCTCTTCTCCCACTCTCATCTTGCTCTCCACCTCTCTCTCTCTCTCTCTCTCAGGGCTTCTCCTCTCAGCAATTTAACCCAGGGATGGGTGGAGGAGGGGCTCCATACCAAGGTCAGCCCATGCAGTATCACGGGCCCGGGCCCCAGCGGTCGGCACCGTCCCCGTCGTTCCCCTCTCACGCTCACCGGATGAACGTTACCCAGCCGGGCATGGCTCAGTACCAGCCCGGGTCCAGCAACCCCGCGCAGTACTACAAGGTTCCGCTGCTCTATTTGGTTCTATTAATGTGATTTGTTGTTCGGGTTTATTCTACTCAGTTTTGGTTATTTCGCCTCCTCTACATTCATGCTTCTGTTCCGTTCTTTTCATTCGGTGCAGGTTTTTTCTGTACCTTAGTTCTGTTCTGGTTCCACTCATGTTGTTTCTGTTCTATTGGGTTTGGTTCACTTTTGTTTGTTGGTTTGGTTCTTTTTATTTGGGTTGTGTTCTTTTTGCTCAGATTTGGTTGTGCAATGGTCTGTTTTTTTGTTGTTTATTCTGTTCTGTTGCTATCCCTTCGGTTCTTGTTCGGTTGTTTTCTTGTTTCAGTTTGGTTGGTTCTGTTTAGTATTTTTCTGTTCTGTTTGGTCCAGAAAAGCAAATCTGAATGTACCAGAACTTGTGCTTGTTATGAGCTGACATGATTTCTGCCTGTTCCACAGGAGCAGTTCAACGGTCAGGGGAACACGCTGTCAGCTGCCGGGAGCGGAGCCGCGTACAACACCTTCAACCAGCCCAACCTCAACGGGGTCAGTCTCTCTCCCGAACCGGCTCTTGTAATTCTGTTTCATCGGCACACTTGCATTCCTCCTGCTTTCATTCAGTCATCTTTAGAGGCTCAGTGCTTGGGTTTCGTTATTCGTTTTCAAGTTCTTTTGAATGGAATTATTACAAATACAATACATTATCCACCGCGAGTTGGTATTTTAGGTGAAAAGGTGTTTAGATGCAAACTCTAACACATTTAGTGATGATCAGACTGAGAAACCAACTAAACATGGAAGAGGAGTGGAGCATGGAGAAAGCAGTGTTGGGATGGAACTACAGCAGATGGTCAGGGCTTAAACTGAACTCTCTTACACTGGAAAAGGAGCTATAGAATAAATCAAATTATAATTTCTGTTTTTAGTGATGTTGAAAATAAAAAATCATTTTGTGGGAAAAGGTGTAGTTATCTTTTATAGACAGCACTGTAAAGGGACAGGTGGGGTCACCCTGCCTGACCACCCACTACACCACAGGAGCTGAACTCTTTAACCTACAGTGGTACCCCGAGATTTAAATGCTTCGAGTTACGAAATGCTTGAGATACGAAAGGTCTCGCGGGAAATTTTTTGCTTCGAGATACAGAAAAAAATTAGAGATACGAAGAAACACCAACAGTTCTTGCTAAGTCTGACGTCGTGCTGTGCTTCCGGGTCCTAGTGCTCCTTTCTCTCATTGAAAATGTGCTTTAAGGCGCTGATGCGCCAATTTTAAACCAATTTTAATTTGAGCGAAACATGTATAGATTACTAATAATGTGCTATAACAAATGATAGTCACGGCGTTTATAACATGGAAAGTGCTTTTCTGTAGCACAAGTTAAAGAAACCCTGTGTTCTCAGAAGCGTTCTCTCCCGTACGCTCGCTACTGACCGTGTTGGTGTCAGTAATTCGTGAAATATCTCGAGAAAGATAACTTTCATACGTACCGCCGTAATGTTTTCTGCATCCGTTCCTCCTCCTCCGACACATCGCTTCACTCTCAAGGTAAGGTTTCACATTTGTGAACGTATTACGTATTTTGCGTGTGTTTTATTATCATTTATTACATTTACAATTTAATAATAAACGTTACTTGATTTTTCTCTGGTTTTCCATTTTTTTTCATCTATTTATACTGTTGTTTCTGAGAGCCGTTGCACAGATTAGGTGTTTTACTTGAAAAACTTACTTCGAGACACGAAATGTTCGAGATACGAATGCTACCCTGAAACAGATTAGTTTTGTATCTCGGGGAACCACTGTAATTTCGTCAAGGATACCGCACTATAGAGTTGTAAACAAAAGCAGAAAAATAGCTGTTTCTGGACATCACAAGAGAAGGCGTTGCTTTGTTATGCATCACTCCCGGGGGAGAGAAATCAGGCCCCACCTTGATGTAACCTTATGATTTTTGATTAAATCTACTCTAATAAATCACTATAAAAGCCTCAATGTCATGTCATGACCCCTTATTATTCACTTGGTTGATCTAGTCTAGAAGTCTGATCCAGTCTACATTAAATCACATAAGAAGTTTGGCACACAATCCACTATACCACAGGACTTTTTTAACCAGACACCTGCCGCCGTTTCCCAACCTTCCCCCATGTCTCTCTACCCACATCTCTCACTGTCTCCACTCTCTCCTATCTATTCCAAAGAAAGGCAAAAATAATCCCAAAAAAGAAATCACTGTGTGTGTCTCATCAGCCTGGTCGAGTTATGCCCGGATACCCCAGCTCCCCTCTGCCGGGGAACCCCACACCCCCCATGACCCCTGGCTCCTCCTATATGAGCCCAGGACAGGACAGCAAGCCCACGTTCATCCAAAACCCCACAGGTGATGCTCCACATCATTAACAATTCACATGCTAGCAGTTCCTCTGAGCTAATGCTAAGATGTGTGTTTGTTTGAGCAGGAAACCCCAGCGATGACCTGCGTCTGACCTTCCCTGTCCGAGATGGCGTGGTGCTGGAGCCCTTCAGACTGGAGCACAACCTGGCCGTCAGCAACCATGTGTTCCAGCTCCGGGACTCTGTCTACAAGACCCTCATGATGAGGTGCAGGACCATCAGTCTGATCAGGGCACAAATAACGATGAAACAATTCCTAACACTGCGGTCAAGCGTTCACCTCTCGATGGAACCGAGCCATTTACACGAGGCCGAACTGCGTGGCGCCATCGAATGTGACGCTTTTCCTTCTGTTAGGAATCGTTGAGTGCATGAAACAGTGAGCAACCCAGCACTGGGTTCTAATGCTCTCGTCTGCGCTGTGTGCCAGGCCGGACCTGGAGCTGCAGTTCAAGTGCTACCACCACGAGGACCGCCAGATGAACACTAACTGGCCTGCGTCCGTCCAGGTCAGCGTCAACGCCACTCCCCTCACCATCGAGCGCGGCGACAACAAAACCTCCCACAAGCCCCTGTACCTGAAGCACGTGTGCCAGCCGGGGAGGAACACCATCCAGATCACAGTCACCGCCTGCTGCTGCGTGAGCTCTCACACTCGCACCCCTGGCAAACGAGAGCATCCGAAAAAACTTCTGGGCAGATGTTAGGGACGTTAAAACATCCGGCAACTGAAGTTACTGAGCTTGCTAACGTTACCGCAAATATTGATCCTTTAAAAACCAATAAGAAGATATTACTTTTTATTGATATGAGTCTGTATTCTGTAAATAAATACAGACTAATTATTGGAGAGTAAGTTAACCCCCGCGGCCCGCCCACAGGCCGGAAATTGACACTTACAGAAAGATCGCATAATTGCACCCGCTATTTTTAAGCAAACTATGTATCATTTGAAAGCTGAATTTCTCATGATTCAGGCGTTATAAAGCATTACAGGTTTAACACACCACAGCGACAACAGTTAGTCCATTTGTGTAAAGTCAGTGATTTTTTTTTTTTTTTTTTCTGGTTGTTTTGCCGGCCATTTTTTAACAAAGACCGAACTAAAATGGTAGGCTTCGATTCAGTAGAGTCTCCTGAAGATTTTGAGACCATCTTTAGAAGTCTGTGCCCAGGATTGGCCAATCAGCAAGCCAGTAAAGAAGCCCTGGCCTCTCAATAAGAACGCATGTCAACGTGGTTCCGCGTTTTTTCACACATGTGTACAGCAACCAATCACAATTAAGCTCCAGGCAGATTAACTGCACATTTAGCCAATGAGATTAGCTTTCCAACGATGTATAGGTTAACATAGTTTGGTTGACAGACACAAGATAACGTGACTGCGCAAAGAGAGCAAATGCTTAGTCATCCAGTTTTTACGCGCACCGGTGAGCAGAGAGCGCAGCAAAACCTTTTTTTTTTGGAGAGAAAGGCATGTTTTTCTGTTACTGTTAGTAGCACAATGGCATCTAAGAAGATATTTGATCATTTTGAGAAGATTTTAGAAGAGATTCAAATTGTTTTAATGAGTGGCACAAATCACATTGTTTTACATATTTTTTTATTTTTTCATTGTTGCATTTTCTTTAAAAATACATTTTTATTGAGTAGTTTTTCTAGTGGTATTGATTTGTATAAAAAAATGCTAATTTACATCAATTTGTTTATTTGGTTACCAAGTGCCAATTTGGTAAATGGTTGGGGTTGTAATTTAGGGTTAGAACCTTTTTCCGAACAGATTTTGATAACTTACCGGATTTTTTACCGGACTTAGTGTTTTTTTTTTTTCTTTTTTCATAATTTGTTTCCTCGTGCTCTTCATTGAAGAAGGCAGATGTTTAGAGATGTTAACTCTCTTTAAAACAGTTGTTGTCTTTAATCACATCTGTTAAGTTTAATGTATATGTTTAATTTAATATAAGAATGCTCATTTTGATTTATATCTCTGATGTTTGCAGATGACATTGTGATCTGTAGTGAGAGCAGAGAGCAGGTGGAGGAAAACCTGAAACGTTGGA
The DNA here is from genome assembly GCA_007224835.1 of Danionella cerebrum. NCBI lineage: Eukaryota > Metazoa > Chordata > Actinopteri > Cypriniformes > Danionidae > Danionella > Danionella cerebrum. Next base: position 85,012 of record SRMA01026882.1, on the reverse strand, counting down.
GGTCAGCTCTAGAAAGAAGAGGAATGAAAGTCAGTCGCAGCAAGACAGAATACATGTGTTTGAACGAGAGGGAGGGAAATAGAACAGTGAGGTTACAGGGGGCTGAGGTCAAGAAGGAGCAGGAGTTTAGGTATTTGGGGTCAACAGTCCAGTGTGACGGGGAGTGTGGAAAAGAGGTGAAGAGACGAGTGCAGGCAGGTTGGAGTGGGTGGAGAAAAGTGTCAGGGGTGTTGTGTGACAGAAGAGTGTCAGCAAGAATCAAAGGAAAGGTGTACAGAACAGTAGTGAGAGCAGCTATGATGTATGGGTTAGAGACTGTGGCAGTGAGGAAGAGACAAGAGGCAGAGCTGGAAGTAGCAGAGATGAGGATGTTGAGGTTCAGTTTAGGAGTGACGAGGATGGACAAGATTAGGAATGAGCACATCAGAGGGACAGCTCAGGTTGGTTGTTTTGGAGACAAAGTCAGAGAGGCCAGGTTGAGATGTGCAGAGGAGGGATAGTGGTTATATTGGTAGAAGGATGTTGGAGATGGAGATGCCAGGCAAGAGGTCAAGAGGAAGACCAAAGACGAGATATATGGATGTGCTGAAAGAGGACATGAAGGTAGTTGGTGCAAGAGTAGAGGATACTGAGGACAGAGTTAGGTGGAAACAGATGATTCGCTGTGGCGACCCCTAAACTGGGAACAGCTGAAAGTAGGATATTAAACTGTTATGCCTGGCAGTTGTCGAAAGTTGAAATTTCGCCATAAGGAGGAAGTTGTTAACTCGGACAATGTCTGATTCATCCCAAATTTACAGACCATGCATACTCTTGGTTTTAGCGCCACTGGGTGGCCACAGAATTTAGCATTGATAATGTACTTCTTGTTACTGAAGTCGGCATGTGGGGTAAGAATATTGGGCAAAACAATACTCAATCACAGCGCCACCTTGGGGTCACTTTTTTTTGTTTCTGCAGTGGTGCACAAGAAATGCTTTCCGAGGTAAAACAACCTAATTACAAGCTTGTGTTTTTCTTTTTTTAACAAAGCTCCTGTTGGTTATTTCTCCATCCAATGTTTAATAGTGTTTTTTATTTATTTAAAGGGGAGGTATTATGTAAAATCTACTTTATTGAGCGTTATGTTGCGTTATAATGTCAATCCCTCATTAAAAACGCTCCTGAATTGTGACTTTCAATCATTAATGAATATTTGAATAATCCTTTAATCTCCTGCGGTAGACATTGTAGGGTTCTACAACGCTCTGTTTCGCGAAGCCCCAGCTTTATCGTGTAGCTCCTCCTCTGTCCCCCGTCTGCTGCTGCACCGCTCCTCCAGCTCCGGCAAAGACTCGCGTCTACGGCTGAGGGAGCTACTGTTAGCAACAGCTGGTCTCACGACGTGTGAACGAAGCTCCTCGTTCAGAGTGCTTTTCTCTGTAGTTCTCCGGATTACAACATGACTTCTACAAGGAGATGTATGTTTGGATGCTGAGGAGAGAGCCCTCACTTTACGCTTCCCAAGGACGACACGCTTCGTCAAAAATGTTTAAAAAGCTTATGTATTATTTCATAGCAAACATAGTTTCATTATGATGCATATTTTTAATTTCCTAGTAAAATGTTGTCACAAAATGGTGTAAATTTACAAGAGGATATTTACCAAGCAGACACGTCTTGAAAAAGTCTCTGTACTTGCTCCGGTTCCGCCGAAACTCACTTTCTGGGTCTGATGTAGGATCGTGAGCATAGGCTTGTACAATATCCTCCGTTACCATTTTGCAAAAACACGATTTTAATGTTTTTACTATTAAAATGTAGCGGAGTTTGGAAAATGAAAACAAACGGTGGCAGTGTGCATGAAGTATGATGCCCTGAAGGGGGCGTGTCGGGAAGAAGGAGGGGCTCTTAAAGAGACAGGTGAATATCAGGGCGTTACGCGCAGCCAAGATGCCAAGACAAATTTCTATGAAAATACAGCGATTACAATCCAACTGTAGGTAAAATTGTTACTTGAGAGTGCTATAAAACGACACGATATGCCTGAAAAACATAATACCCCCAGTTTAACAGCTTTTTCAGTTAGGCGTATTGTGCCACAGAAACAGAAACAGTACATGTTCTGACGGAACGATACAGTTAATGCTTAATGTTGCCATCAGTCAGACAGGGGTTAAACATAAAAAAAATTGTTACTATATAGCAAAAAAAGAAGCTTTCCCTGAGGCTCACCAACAAAAGCTTTAAACTTGTTACACACATAAAGTTCATGTGAAATCATCATTTTGAGTCTTTACACATATTATTTTTACACCTGAAACGGAACGAAGTATTTGTAGAGGAATGCAGAAACAGAAACGTTATGATTACAATTCTGTTGGGAGTGAACCGTTTCCTAAAATCTTGATGATGGAGCGCTGTTAAATCCTATCTGCAGTGAGCGTTGATTTCGATGGAAAACCCTTGTTTGGATCATGGATTCTGATCCCCTCTGTGTTCTCCTCAGTCTCATCTGTTCGTGCTGCAGCTGGTTCACCGCCCCTCTGTTCGCTCCGTTCTTCAAGGTTTGATGAAGAAGAGGCTGCTGCCGGCGGAGCACTGCGTCACCAAGAGTGAGAGGCTTTCCCTTTATTCAAAGAACTGTGTGAACATCTGAGATGGAAGTCACATGAGCTTCTGCAGGTAGCACTGGTAGCATAGCTTAGCATAGATCATGCAATCCTATGAGAACAGAAGCATTTATATTCTATCTGTAGGTTTACTCTGGAGAAAATTGAAAGACAGGAAGTGTGGCAGAAGGGACGAGGGAGCAGAATCAGCTCAAAGTAACAGTCTGTAGAGGGTCACAGATTGAGATGATGGGTCATAGCTTAGAAACGTTTAGTTTAAGATTCATCATGTAAAGAATGCCATCAGAAGCATCAGTAATGACCATTTACAGTAGTGAATACAAGTAACAATCAAATGTAACGAAAAGCACCCAGTGTGGGTTGAAAACTAGTCATGAATTGAAACAGAAACAGCTGTGTAGGAGGCCAAACACTGCTACCAAACTGAGGATAAGAACGAGTAAAATTATTTGGCTACAGCAGAAACAGTTTTTTGGTTGAAAGCGGTATAAGGATTAGCTCCCTGATCTAAACCAGAGTTTACCTTTCTCCTCCGGCTCTCAGTAAAGAGAAACTTCAGCAGTGGGACGATTCCAGGGACGCCGGGACTCAACGGCGAGGACGGTGTGGAGCAGACGGCCATTAAAGTCTCGCTCAAGTGCCCCATCACCTTCAGACGCATCCAGCTGCCGGCACGCGGGCATGACTGCAGACACATACAGGTCAGGAGCTAGCCTGCGCTGAAGCTGAGCTAGCATGAGTCTTGTGATGAGAGCCTGTCTCTCTCTGTGTGCAGTGCTTTGACCTGGAGTCGTACCTGCAGCTCAACTGCGAGCGAGGAACCTGGCGCTGCCCCGTCTGCAAGTGAGGACTCTTTCATATTCTAATAAATATGTTAAAAATATACGAAAATATATCTGACAAACAAATAAAAGATGAAACCAGTGCAACTAGTGACTTCAGGCCTGGATATTCATTCATTCATCATTCCCTGTCGGGGTCACGGGGGTCTGCCGGTGCACATTGGGCTAGAGGACGGGGTACACCCTGGACAGGTCGCCAGTCCATCGCAGGGCAACATTCACTCACACATGCACACCTAAGGGGAATTTAGATTATTCCCATGTTTTTGGGGGAAACCCGGAGAAAACCCATGTAAGCACCGGGAGAACATGCAAACTCCTTCCAGAAAGGTCACCATCGAACATCAAACCAGCAACCTTCTAACTGGAAGGACACTGTGATACAAACTAGTTTCCATCATAGTGCTTCTCCTCCTAGAGCTTTTATCTGTTCAAGTTTGAACTATTCAGTTTAAAACATAAATATTAATTAATATTGTTATTATTACTAACATGTGAAATAAATGTTACAATTTAGTTTATAATCCAGAAATACACAAAAATCATAAATATATATTTATGAATTCAACCTTAATCCAAAAAATTACTTATTTCAAGCAAGTGTGTCTCACATGGCCAGAGATCGCCCCCTGTGGACGGCTGCAGAATGATTAGGCCACCACCCAATAGAAATCGAGCAAAACTCACATTATTTAGAGTAACTAGGGATGCACCGAAATGAAAATTCTGGGCCGAAAACGAAAATTTTAAATGCACATTAAATGGCTTCATTAAAAAACATGTTTAAAATATTTTCTTTTTTTTTTGTATAAAAAAGCTATAAATTAATTAATCAAACCTGTATTGATAATAAATAACAACAACATAGGGCTGTTTAACAATAACAAAACTAAATAAAAATTTCTTTCTGTAACAACATTGTGCAAAAAAATCTTTTTTTACTTTAATTTTAAATTACTGTACCACAAACAAAAGAAAAATAATTGCAAAAATATTGCAACTTTACTGCCCTCATCTGAAACTTTGAAGTGCTTCCAAACCGCCGACATACATGTGTTTGAGTAATGGGAGAGGTGTGGTGACAATTTCAGCTTTTATTTTCGGCTATTTGCTATTATGAAAAAATGCTAATTTGGCCAAAATTTCAGTGCATCCCTAAAACAAACGTTTTTATTAATTTTCGTTAGTTATCTATACAGTGGACAAAGTTCAGTCGTTTTTATTTTTTTATTTACTTTTCTATGGTTCATTTATCCACGTAAATAACTAGGCGGGGCCATGTGATTGACAGCTACACCGAGCTGACTGGCTGCTGCCTTAGACCGTCCCTAAGCGTGCTGTGATTGGATGAAAACAACTGCTAGGATTGGTCTGTTTTGGCTCACGATTCCGTAGGCGGAGTTCACCTAATTGTGGATCTCTGACTCTTGACGAGAGACCTGTGTGAAAAACTGGTGACTCTCAAAACATATCTGTGGATTGTGTTTCAAGTCATCTATATATATTTATTTGTTTATGAATCTGATTTATTTGTGTGTACGTTTGTGGATTGTAAAATTATACATTGGGTATTTTTATACTTTATATATAATGTGGAGAGTTCCTCACTGCAAACACATGGCTACACCTGCCCCCAAATACAATCAACTTTGCGGAGGAAAACCAAGAATATCAGCTGGTGGTAAAAGTCCTGCAGTTCTTCAATCTTATTTGTATTTTAATGCAGTAAGACGGCTCTTCTGGAGGGGCTGGAAGTGGACCAGTACATGCTGGGAATCCTCATCTACATTCAGAAGTATGTCTCTCTTTAAAGTTTGAAGCAGTATTTCAGCTCTCTCATTTGTCTCATCTATAGCCTTGCTCTCTCATCCACTGCCATTGCTTGTATCATACCTACGGAGTCTCTGTCTAGCTTTCTCTCATCTTTGGTCTCTGCCTCTGGTCTCTCTTTCTCATCCCTGGTCTCTCTAATCTATGGCCTTTCTCATATATCTGTCTGTCTTCTATGGTCTCTCATCTATGCTCTCTTTTTCTTACCTGTGCTCTCTCACTTGTCTCTGGTCTCTCTGTCTCACCTCTGCTCTCTCTAATCTATGGTCTTTCTTGCATATATGGTATCTCTCTTTCTCACCTTCACATATTCGACCACTGTCATCTATGCTGTCTTTCTCTCCCTCATCTGTGTTCTTTCTCTCTCTCAGCTCCGAGTATGAAGAGATCACCATAGACCCGGTGTGCAGCTGGAAACCAGTGCCAGTGAAACCCGATCTTCACATTAAGGAGGATCCAGATGGTCCCGCACTGAAGCGCTGTCGAACTCTAAGCCCCAGTCACATGATTCTGCCCAGCGTTATGGAGATGATTGCATCGCTGGGGCCAAACGCTGCTCCGCAGTTCACCTCTCTGCCACCAGTGGGCAGTGGTGCTCCAGAGTACCAGGGTCAGTGCTGAATCAGCAGTGAAATCTTCAGTGTTTCCTTGTGAGAAATCAGAGCCTCTATGACAGAGCACGTATGATAACAAGGCTGATAGAATCAGGATGATTCTACAGTGAAGGAAACACATAATTTGTAAATCCTCGTAATTTAACGGCAGTCCTTACACTGGCTCAATTAAAGTCTATAGCACTGGCTCGTTGTCTATATTTGATCTTTTTAAAATAGAAATGCGAAGCTCAGACTTCTTTTAACCATCTCAAGCTCAATGGTTTCATAGATCTTATTCTGATATCCAGGAGGCTCAGGATACCCATCTGTGGCTGGATTCTCAGATTTCCCCAATGCTCCAGGAACGCCGACTCTGGGAGAGTTTCCCCCAGGTCCAGCGCTCGCGTACCAGTCAGAGCTTTCTGCCGGAGGAGTCACAGCTGAAAAACAGCAGGTGAGCGACGGATTTGTAAGAAACAGTCTGTACAGGGAGCTAGTTTTTCTTCCTTTGCCATAAATCTGAAATCCCCTAATTTCCCGTCGTCTCCATCTGTGGTTTCCTCTGAGAGCTATTCACTCATCTGTTTGGGACACTGCAGTGATTCTGTCTGTCTGTCTCTCACACCTGCTGTATTCACAACCCATGCTTTTAGATTTGAGTCCAATGCCTTCCCTTTGAGAAACCTCAATCCTACTGACCACTGAAACCTCTCTCGCCCTTCTGGCCGCAGATGCCCCTCTCCAGCCGCATGGATCCTTCCCATAATGCCTTGCAGCAGCATCAACCTCTTCATGGAGTCTCCGGTATGAGTGGAGGATCCAGAAACCCTTCCCAGAATCCTCGAATGCACTCGGACGGCTTTGGTCTTGGGGGGGTGTCAGGTGTAGGTGGACCAGGGGATGTGGCTGAACCAGCACTTGATGTGAGTCTGAGACACTAGCATCTTTTGGAACCTTAGAATAGAAACGTGGACAGCAGAGACTAATACTACATCAATGTGCCACAGCCAATCAGAACCAAATGTTCGACCTTGTTAATTTGCCAATCAGGAGCAAGCATTTCACCATAGAATTTTAAGCAATCTATCAGAATCAAGCCTACAACCTTAGTATTAATCAACCAATGAGAATCGAGCCTACAACCTTAGTATTAATCCACCAATGGGAATTAAGCCAACAACCTTAGTATTAATCCACCAATGAGAATCGAGCCTACAACCTTAGCATGAATCCACCAATGAGAATCGAGCCTACAACCTTAGTATTAATCCACCAATGAGAATCGAGCCTACAACCTTAGTATTAATCCACCAATGAGAATCGAGCCTACAACCTTAGCATTAATCCACCAATGAGAATCCAGCCTACAACCTTAGTATTAATCCACCAATGAGAATCGAGCCTACAACCTTAGTATTAATCAGCATGAAGCATCAGTTGTTCAAAAAGCCGGATATTAAAGATAAAGACAAAAGTTTTGCGTGTGTATCTCTGATTGTGTTTGTTTTTCAGCTTCTGCCGGAGCTAACGAACCCTGACGAGCTGCTCTCATACCTGGGGCCTCCAGACCTGCCTAACAACAGTAACGACGACCTGCTGGCCCTATTCGAGAGCAACTGAAGACTCTCACACACACACACACGCACACACACACACACACACACACACAGAGTTCCCGTCCAGCGGAATCACACTCCTGAGAACACTTTGCACCAGATCCGAGTGTTTTGAGTCCTTCCTCTCCTGCAGTGCCTGGTTGAACCACTGCAGGAACTAAAGGGACATTCACCCAGAAATCCACCTTTCTCCACGGCTCATCTCCTGGTTATTTAACTCAAAGCCGCATCCCTGAACAAGATGCTGGATTGAGGGGTTCTAAGTTCTGGATCAGAGTAGCCTTCCATACGATCAACCTGCAAAAGAGATGGAGCTAGAGGAACATCCGACGGACCGGAATCTGCTGAGTTCGCCATGATTTAAAATCTTTAAAAATGTTTTAAAATCCTGATAGTCCTAAAAAATAAACTGAGGAACATATATAAACAAATAGGAATTAACTTCATCATTTCTGTCATTTGAGCAGATATTTGCTAAATATTATGAAGTTCATTGCAATAACAATGAAAACGGCTGCTCGTGCGCTTGCTGTACTGTTTGCATTGCTCAGCTGAAGGGAGCGCTCTAGAGCTAGAGCTGGAAGAAGATCAATTTGTGGGTGAACTGTCCCTTTAATGATATGAAACAAAAGCTAACTCGGCTCATGCTAATACTGCTGATGTACAGACATCGGGTTGGCTGTTTTTATGATCTGTTGAAGTCAGAACCGGCACACAAAGGCACAAATCTAAACGTAACTTTGATAAAAATTTGTCATAATTTGTTAGCTCTCCGACAGAGAAAGAGTCCTGCATCAGAGTGTGAGTCTGGAACCTCCACGGAAACAGTCTTCCTTCATTTCCAGTGCCCGATGTCAGAATTCACTCTGTGTTTTAGGGAGATTCTTCACACAGAGTTGACGTGGTCCATCCATCTGGGTCTTTGCTTCAGCCCACTCTAGAACATTCTCAGAGCTGAACAAATACTCATCTGCTGGACACATTGGCTAAAGAATCCTCTAAATGTGCCGTGTTTGGTAGAAGCCTTGTGTTGGTCCTGACCGAGCACAAGCGGCGCTGTAGCACATCACAAACACACAGATGATGCGTGGAAAATGACTCTTCACTTGCAGTGGAAAGCATTGTGATTGATGTGATATATGTACAGATATGATATTCTATTATTGTGAACGTTCAATAACCCCATGATGTGGAAAAACAAAACACTATAAGAGATTGCTTCATGTTTTTCCATCAGTTGCTCTATTTCTCATGGTAGAAATCATTCGGTGTGGATTTCTGTCCTGTCTGATTCTATTATTTATCATACTGCTCTCTTTCGGCTCCGCTAGCACAGTGCAGTGTATAGATTACCAGTGCAGGGAGCAGCACAGATGTGCTTTTATTCTGTTGTCACAATGTCATTTGTGTATCATACAATTTATCTTTGATTATATGATAATGATTGTTATTATGATTATAAAGGTAATTGATGGGCCTGTGTGCATCTCTCTCGCTCTTCTGTGTTAAATAGAAAAGTTTCTGAATTTGTTAGAGACAAAAAAAAGACATTAAAATTCGTGACCATGAGAAACCAGCATCACGTGTTGCTCAAGCTGTTCAAGATAAAGATGTGTGACTGATCTGTGTTGGTGCATCGCTTGAATTAAACATGTACAATTGAAATTGATTTGTTTTTCTAAATATGTGAGATATTTCCATTATGTTTTATAAAGTAAATACCTACGCCACAACATGTTGCATTGGTTTATTTCACAAAAGCTGCTCTAAATCATAGGTTTGATTACACTTGTCTGATTCAACATGGCGGACCGTGTGCTCAGTGCTCACACAAATATGAACGTTTTGGTTCCTACTTCGCTTTTAATATAGTAAACCGCCTCGTAAAAAAACAGTAAGAGCATTGTTCGGTCGTTTAAGAAATTAAAATTATATTTGCAAACAAAAATAAGCCGTAGCGCTTTACACCGCAATGGCGGCTTCCTCTGACCACCGCCCTAGTAGTAAGCTCACGCTAAGACACGCCCACATTTGCTTTACATACGATGACGTCACTACCCCAATTCTGAGCGGCCAACGAAAACGTCGATCAAGCAGCACTCCTTCAACCCTTATTTTAGTAATTAATATTCATCATTGCTGGCTTTGATTGGTCCTCTCGCGCATCTTTCAACGGTCCCGTCATTTCATAGGCTCCAATGGAATAAAACGGCAGCGCGTCGGCGTCTATATAGCACGCTTTTTCTCACACGCTTCCTGGTGTCTGCGGCGTTTTAGGGACACGTTCGGTAACCGGCTGCGAAAACGAACTTCGTTTTGCAACCATGGCCAACCCGAAAGTTTTCTTTGATATCACCATTGATGGGAAGAGCGCGGGAAGAATTGAGATGGAGGTAACGTGATTGCGTTTAAACGCTCTGTCTGTCAGATGGATGTTTATCATGCGACAGGTCTGCGGCTCGGGCGAGTGGAATTTTCCACGAGGGCGTGCTAGTCACTGCAGGAAGGCCTGCGTGCGCTTCTAGCGTTCGCCGAGCCGATGCGGTATGTTGTGGTCAGTGCTGCGGGAGAACCGTGCATCCGTCGGGGGCTGTGATTGACATTCGAGCGCGTGCACGAGCTCTCGCTGACAGCTTGCGGGGTCAGCTCGGGGACCCAATCCCGCATCATTGACGCAATGTCGTACCGTTGTAGAGAGATATCTGCGGCTTGTTCGCCGCTGCTCTCCGGTTTGTTTATGTGGTAACTTTAGCTCGTGTAGCGGTACATATGACAACGCTAATTTTGCTTCTGGTTGTGTGCTGAGAAGCTGGTGAACTACGGCGAAATGCAGCTCTTCTGCTAGCCGCAAAGCTCTTTGATGGGGAATGGAGAGACATCTGCACGTGCATTAGATAGCGAACACGGGAAGCTCACTGATTAAATTGATAAAGAGCCCGCGATTCGTTATCTGCAGGAGGCGCACGGGCGCGCGCTCATTCTCTAGCATCGGGGACGCGCCCTGTGTAGCATCCACACAGACGCCATTTTCACCATCACTCCTGCATCATCACCAGAGATGCCATTTTGATGAGGGAGGGGTTACCGGGGTGCACCCGCTGTGGCTAAAACATCATTGTGACCTCGTTATCTAAATAAATAGTTTAAATCGTTTCCGGAACTAGACATGGTTTAACCCCTTCAGACCAACGTTTCCAAATTCTTATTTCCTTAAAGCGTCTCAAACCGCATTAAAAAGTTGCCTACTTGCTGTTAAATTATTGTAGAAAAGTCAGTGGTTTTGTAATACGAGGAACATTTAAGCGACAACTTGTTATCATTTTTACACACGGTGTTCATGCAAAATGTCAACCGAGTGGAAAGAGTGACATAATGGTGTCTGCCTTATTTGTCAAGTGATGACACCGTTGCCATGGTTATTAGTTAAACAGTAACTTCTACCCATCATGCCACAATGCAAGTACGAATATTTACATTTGTACAAGTAAACAATTGCTGTTTATAGGCATACTTATAATTATATTATAGCGGACAGGATGCAGGACTCCTGATGGATACAAACTAGATAAACACTGTGTGTGACGTGATGGCAGCTCCGCCTCTTCTATCTGCTACTTAAGTCTGATGTCGCGCTGTGCTTCCGGTTCCTGGCTCTCCAATCGAGACCGTCTTCGCTGCAGACTGTTGCATGTTGGCCATGCACCGACGAGCTTATGTGCATGCACACGGTGTCTGAGCATATAAACTTTGAAGTTGGCGACCTTACCCCTTATGTCATTCACGTGGATTTGAAAGAAATTCACGTGAACAGCATATACTCAATGCGCAAGTCGTCACTGCGCTACTGGCTGCAGCGAAGATAATTGTTGTGAAGCCACCATTGCCATTGTTACACATTAAACAGAATGACTCCTACTGATGAAACCGAATTATTTTGGAGTTTTATTATATTTACTTAGCAGAAGTAGTTGTTTATTTTGTAAATGTTAACCCCAAAATAATTAAATTGCAACTCTGGTGGAAACCACACACACAATATGGCCGCTACGCCAGAAACGATGACACCTCGGTGCTCTATCAATATTTTAGGAGCAGTGTGTCATTGCTTTTTCTGAGTTCATAAATGTAAAATAGGTTTTGAATGGGCTGAAATTCCCCAGAATCAAATAAACTTGGGTAGATTTGTGATGTCTGTTGAAAAGTGTCTTTGTCTGGAGAAGGGCATTGAAGTGAAATGTATTTTTTTTTGTAATCAATAAATATTGCTAGATTGTTCTTGCTACAGCCGTAGTCTCTATAGTAACAGTTTATTAATATAGTGATTAATCTAGAAGCTTCACCTGCACCTTTGGTGCGCTCTGGTGAGGTGGAGGCACTTGTGAGGGACGTTCAAACAGAACCTTCATGAATAATACCAAGATGAACGTTGGAAGGTTGTACGATAAACAAGACTTTATTAGTCGTACAGAAGGTGCATGGTTGACTCTCGTTGTACTTTACATTATAATGTGTTGTGCCTTGTACAGAGAACTGGTTTGTTCATTTTGAGCTCCATAGTGATGTGCTTAAGGTGTGTGTGTCGTTTGTGTTTTACAGCTGAGAGCAGACGTCGTGCCCAAGACGGCCGGTGAGTTGCTCATGCTATTTCCATTTATCAGTTCTGCATGCACATAAGGAGCCAGAAAAACACTGACACCATGCTGTGCTTGTCCTCCCAGAGAACTTCCGCGCTCTGTGCACTGGGGAGAAGGGTTACGGCTACAAGGGCTCCAGCTTCCACCGCGTCATCCCCAAGTTCATGTGCCAGGTTAGTCAGACACCGAAGCTCTAATGTTTAGTTTGATGATGTGTAACCAGCTACTAGCCCTAGCGCTCTGGGACGGCACTGGGGGCTCAAACTCGAAGCTCTTTTGGGTTGCAACAGAACAAGGTAAAAGCCTTGTTTCGATGTGTTTGAGTTATTTATTTTGGTTAAATTTTATCAAACACAAAAATATTGTTGCACTTAAAGGAATAATCAAATAATATATTTTAGAGAAGATGGGTAATAGAAATTCATGAATAACACATTACAGATATATCTAAAAAGCGAAGCAAGCGTCAAGCCCCCATAGTTATGCAGTAGGTGACCCGCTCTCCCTTATGACCTGGTCTTTTATCTGTTCGTTAAAAAATATAAATTAGCTTGGGCGTAGTTTTCCATTTGCCACTGGCCTTTAGGCTGACCTGCTTGTCCGATGTGCGTTTTTCGCCTCATGGAAAGGTGGATTTTCTTTAATCCTCTGCACAGAGAGAAAAGGCACTCAGAATAATACAACGTATTTATAACAGAATCCCATTGATTAATTTCAAGGACCAAAAAATACACAATTATGAGATGTTTGGGGTGATGCCTAAATTTCCTTTGCACTGCAGTAGCCTTAAACTATTACAGCGTTTTTATATGGAGAAATTATATATTATTAAAGGTATAGAAGCTACAAATAAGAACATTCCGCAAAACCCTGAAAATGTCTTTCATGTATTGCATTACATTTAAGCAACTTTTCGATGTTTGAAACTCACTGTTCAGTTTTTTTTTTACATCCCAGAATGCACTCACAGTGGCGTCTGTTTCTAGGCGGACCGCTGTGCATTGTAGGATCTGTAGTGTGAGTGCTCGCCACGAATAACAGTGTACAGGATCATCTAGTGCCCGATGTGTTGGTGTAGGTTTGATCTTCATTTGAGTTCTACTCTAACGGCTCTGATTGGTTCCTGCAGGGTGGGGACTTTACCAATCACAATGGAACTGGCGGCAAATCTATCTACGGGAACAAGTTTGAGGACGAGAACTTCACCCTGAAGCATGAGGGCAAAGGAACGCTGAGCATGGCCAACGCTGGACCCAACACCAACGGCTCGCAGTTCTTCATCTGCACTGCTGACACAGCCTGGTACAGCACCTGCTCCCTGAAATCGGATTGGCTGGTCGTGTGTTTAGGAGAGCGGGTTATTCTTGAGATGCTGGTTAATTCCAGCACCATTAAGTTAACAGTATTCAGACAACTCCAACCGACTAAAAACAAGTACCATATTTTTCGCAGTATAAGACGCGCCCAATTTTAAATTAGGAAGATCTAGAAAAAAAAGATTCTGAACCAAATACTGTAGTAAAATATTTTATATCAACTGTGGCATATAATTGTTTTTAAAACTGCTGTTAACTTCTACAAACATGAACAGTCGGTAAACAGTAATAGTAACACAAAAAGGCTGTAATGTTTCATACCTGCTCCTTACGATCCGCGCTATGGTAGGATCGACGAGCAGAGATGGGCGATGACGTCAGCGCCCACCGACGGCTCCGGAGTGTGATGGGAATTTTCCTATATAATACTACCATCTAGTGGTCATTTAGAGAAATGTAATTTGAGAAACTTTTAAGAGCACACGTCATACTTCAGTCCCGCCCTTCGTCCGGCGCTTGTCTTACTTTGAGAGGCTTGAGGTTCTTTTCCAATGCGGATAACACGTGTATAGGAAATGCGTTGAGACTGCTAAATCTTTAACCGCTTTTGCTGTGTTCTCTCTCAAACGGTCTCCAGTGTTTATTATCAATTGAGAAGGTATATTTTTTTACCATAACAGGAGCTAGGCCGAAGCCGCGGCCTCTCTTACGCCTCTCCTGCGGCCGTGACCGCCCTCTGCTCCGCGGCGCTCTGCATTCGAAGAAAAAGTGCGTCTTATATGGCGAAAAATATGGTAATGGCTAAAGTTATACTAAATCTCAAACTCTATATCCTAAAAGTGGGGAGATTTCATAAACACATGAGTACAAGATGGGAACAAATGCAGAATATGCCTAAATACGATCAACTGAGAAGGAAATTTCCAACAGGATGAACCATCTCTGAGATCTAGAAAAACTCTGGAAAACTCATCCAATTCCTTAAAGAAACCAATATCTATGAAGACTGCAATTATGTCTACTGTATAAATGCATAATATAATGTATGACTTGTAACCAAATGATGTTACCGTCAAGAGACCAGAACATCGGTTGAGTGTCTGACCAAGGTTAAAGAGAAGTGCATCGGGTCTGAAACTGACTGAACAAACGCCTGGAGTTGTCATGCAGCTTTGGTGCATGGTTCAGGGCCCCTCTCTGTCTTTAAAGGCTGTGTTTTGTCTGCAGCAGAAGAGATCTGGATCCCACATAGCATTCGCTAACTGACCGCTAGCATGTGTTTGTGTTGCAGGCTGGATGGGAAGCACGTGGTGTTTGGAAAGGTGGTGGGTGGCATAAATGTGGTGGACCAAATCGAAGCTAAAGGAAGCTCGGGTGGAAAGTGCTCGGCTAAGATAGTGATCGAAGACTGCGGGCAAATCTAGCCTCCCTTGAATCAACCCCCCACGCCTCCCCCCTACACTTCCTCCTCCCCGATGTACCCCAGAATGCTCTTTTCTATCACCCCTCCTCTACCTGAAAGAAGCTCTTCTGTGTCACATGATCTGGATCACCAAACACTTCCCTGACACACTAATCACTCGATTAAAATCAGATCCAGATTCACCTCAGAATGCTTTGTGTTTTCATTTCTCGCAGAACAAAGCTAGGTGTTGTAGCAGGTCTGGTAGGGGCAATATAATTGAACAAGCTAGCAATAACAATTATTTTTCGTTTAAATTTGCCATTTTGGATATTTTTTTTATGTTTTTGCAAAATTGCTGATTCACATTTATTGGCATTTAGAAGCTGCAGAGAGGCATGGGCTGTGCTGGCCTCCCATTAGTTGCCAGATCACTGTGCATTGAGTACAACAAGATGGTTTTGCTGTCTTTATGTTTGTCCGCATTAAAATATTCAACCATTTATACGAAATGCGATACATTTAGATAGTTTAGCTGTTTTTATAATCACTAGTATTTGTTTCTTGTGCAGAGCAATCTTAAAATGCCTCTGGATTAAATCAAGTGAGGAACAAATCTAAGCGAAGGGGTTCTGGTGATCTTAAGAGATTACGACACAGCAGCTAAAGAACAACAGTGGTGAATAAGCTTCTATGTATTTTTTTTTTGTTACGAAATAATAATTCAAAAAAATAATTCAAACTCCAGTCAATTGCAATCGGAGAGAGTAAAAAGTGAAGTAAGTAAATTTAAAATGTATACCTTAACAAATGTAATTTTATATATATATATATATATATATATATGGTAGATGTGTTCAAGGATCTTAAACTTTCATGCGGTTCGAGGCAGTTTTGTCAATTTGCCAGTCCAATAGAGAAAAATTCCTCTTCTTAGTCCTCTTTTGGCCCCTGCTTGGGCACAACTTGGTGCTCCGAAATTCTCAATCCATTACTCACAATGTAAAAGGCCCAGACAAACTAGGGTAAAATTGCAAATATTAACAATCAAAAATATTGTAGATACATCACATAAGCAACTACACATAAATCAACAACATAACGCACTGTGATCAATCCTTCACAGTGGTAGACCAACATGATCCACTCAGTCTTCCACTCTCACAATTTCCTTCAAAATGCATAGAATGGAGGGGATGATAGGCTCCAGCCCTCATCACACACATGAAAATAATGTAAGAAATTTCATAAGAATAGTAATAGTGTGCGTGTGTGTAAATCAGAGTGATGTCAGTGAGTGAGGCTCTATGTATGGCTAGACCTTTTACCTGAAAATAAATATGGTAAAAGATGGGAACAAATGTATTCTGACTAGTGATATATTTTATGCTTCAATTCTTACTGCACCAGTAAGAAAGTGAATTAGCGATATCTCCAATTATATTTTGATTCCAATTATATCTTCAAATATATTTCAAAACCTTTTTTGAAGATACCTGCAATATAATTAGAGATATCAAAATGCTTTACTACTAGCTCGCCACAAATCCTCTCTTTTCTCCACATTTTATAGAGCCACCTCTGGAAGAGGGGGTAATGTCAGCGATTCACCAGCTACCTTTCCCTCAATATCAAGATCCCAGTCACCAGAAGGATAAACGGCTTTCCTGTAACTATCTGTGTAATGGCCTCAGCTCCTCAGGGTGTTGTGGTCCATGATTCACCACGCTGTGAGCCGGTGGATTATTCTCCTCAGTCCCTCATCTGGATGTCTCTGTTTCCTGGTTTCAGTGTTC
This sequence comes from Danionella cerebrum, assembly GCA_007224835.1. Lineage (NCBI taxonomy): Eukaryota > Metazoa > Chordata > Actinopteri > Cypriniformes > Danionidae > Danionella > Danionella cerebrum. The sequence continues at coordinate 68,368 of SRMA01026882.1, read as the reverse complement.
AGCTTTCTCTAGCAAACACCAGTATCACTTTAACACTCTTTCAAACTCCACATGTTAATGTGTTTTTGACCAACGTTCGACTTCTGTACTTCTTCCTAGTGAGTAAAAAAAAATATGTTTAAAATGACACAGATAAGTGCACATTTTATGACTAACCCTGAAAACTTCACGGAGGGGGCGATTATAATAAATCTGTTGTTATTTATAGATAAATAAACTTAGTCCCCCTGGCTTGCGTGGGTTACCTCACGGAGGATTTCCTTAAATAAAATAATCTTAATTAACTTAACCGTTTAGGTGTTAATGTGTGATGCCCTACAATGGACTGGTGACCAGTCCAGGGTGTTCCCCTGCCTCTCGCCTGGTGTGGGCTGGAGATGGGCGCCGGCGGACTCGAGTGGCCCAGAAAGTGAATATGCGGTTTGGAAAATAAATGAATAAACTTAGAGAAGAAATAGAAACACTGCCAAGAGTTAAAACTATCAGGAATTTGGCAAAAGTAAAATCAAATGGAATACATGTATCGAATGAACCATATAATGGTGATCAATAAAATATTTGTAAAAGTGTCTTTGCAGAATGTCAGCATTTAAAACGGGAACAAGCAGAGTAAGTAAAACCGGACGCGAAGAACAATCCCTCAAGGACAAGACCCAAGCTCCTTATATGGATGAAGCCAGCAGGACTTACAAAGACTGGTGCAACAGTCATTGCCTGGCCATATTTAAGCTGACGGACAAAAGGATGTTGTAGGTGTACATCACGAGCTTGTGTGAGCCAGAGTGCTCTGTAATTCTTGTTTGATGTATGCTTAATAATAAAATATGAATACATCAATCTTCTTTTCCTGTGGCTCTTCTTAAATTAATAAGCACAAAGAGACAAAGCAAAGCAGAACTTTGCAACACAGGTCAGCTGGGGACTGTCCTGACTGGAGTTGGCTTGTGCTCTGTGTGGGTTTGTTCCAGCAGTAAAACAGAAACATTCCTCAGGTGAACGTGTAACATTAAATCCCTCTTAGGAACAGTGCCTTAAGTGGACAAGAAGAAGTAGTGGAGGTCGGAAATGCAGAATCCTCAATGTGGCAATATGGCATAGAATAAAAGAGCTACTCCTCTCTCTGAGATTTAAGAGAGAGTCTATAATAAATAAATTTACGTATTTTAATTTATTTTAAAGGAGTACATTTATTATGTTTCTATTATTTTGTTTAATAATTAGCAAACAGGCAGCTAACAACAGAGTAACAGAAAATGTTACATTTTCTCGAAATGCTGCTGAACTTATGTTTAATTAAATGTGTGCATCAAAAGAACAAGCGAGCAAACGCGAAATAATCCAGGGACTTAAAAGGAACTTGAGTGTTCTGAAAAGATAAGACTGGAGCTTGTAACAGGAATAAAACAAAAAAACATGGATGATGTGACCCTGCCCTCTGCCATTTGATGCCAGTGCTGAGATTGATACGATCACAGCCACAGTAAAATGCATGTCCTCAGTGCTTTTGGAAGTCATTTTAAGACCCACCCACCAAATGTGAATTGGGACGTCACTACCATGCTTAGAGGGTCATGCTTAAGGCCTCTACACACGATCCATATTTTCTATCAACAGTTTTTGTGCAACAACGTGACACAATTGAAAACCATTGAGTGCCAACGGAATCTCACACATCTGACCGAAAGAGTTCTGGATTTGGCCAAATCAGATCCCTTCTTATACCCCTCTCTTGTCACTCATTGTCTGACTGTTACCAAACCAACATTGAGTTATCACCGCCCACCTGATTGAACCATTTGTTTTGACCTATCCTTTCTCAATTGAGTGGATCTGTGTGTTCACCAGCTTGAGGGAGTGCTCTTTCCTTTTGGATTCAGTGGTTGTTGGAACTGGGTGGCTCTCCACGCCCCACTAGCTTCTGGCTGCTAGATTCAGTACTCACTAACCCCATGTGGGACCAGAGGCTTGTGGCTACTCTGACGTTGAGTCAGTAAACATTGTGTGTGAACTTGCATTTGGGTCCATTAACATAATTACGCGACATGATCCTAACAAAACCTCTCAATTTAAAGTAATGAAAGGCTAAGAAAAACAGACTTTTGGGTGAGGCATACCTTTAACATGTGTTTGACCATTCTAATCAGACTCAAGACACATTACAAAACTTATTGACAAGAAAAATATTTCAAATACTTGAAGAAAGAAACAAGGATAAAATTTACACATTCACAGTTCAACAGAATTACATTTTCACATCCATCAAATAAACATCTGTCTGAAAATGGCAGTTTACTGCAGAGGTTTAGTCCAGGCTGGCGATCTGTTGAAGACATGTTCACATAAAAAACAACGAGCTCGTCATCCACTTTTAAAACAACACAATTCACCGACTTTTAAATGTTTCAGACAGCCTTTTGTGTTGAGCTAATATGGACTAGTTAAATCTAGAGACCTCTAGTGATTTCTGCTCACAATCTAGAGCTGTTATATGTCTAGATCAACCATGTCAGTAATTTGGAAGGAAACAATTACCCAAAAATGACCTCCAAGAACTCTTTTTTTGAGTTTTTTTTTATAATTCTGAACCCGATGTATGATTTATGTATATGTTCTTCTGCAGATGTCAGTGACAGTAACCTGGTCCAAATTTACTTCCGAAAATGCCTTAAGAGAAAAGGGATTGAGGTGCTAGTTGTCTACTATGTCTGAGTAAACCGATTCCCCACACTGAAACAATGTCTGATCCCAGAAGGTATGTCGCAAAACTTGTGTTAAAAACTCACTGAAACGTACCCTTGCTTCATGAGGGTGAGGCATGATCAGAACAAAAAAAACATTTTTAACAAACACAGATGTACATAAATTCTTTTTCATATACATCGGTCCCCACCATGTTTTGCTTGTGACGTCACGTTATATGAGAAATCTGGCAAACTTTTGAGTCTGGTCTTCTAAATTGTATGTAAAGGCACACAAACATTTTGGAGTAATAGGAACATTTGTAGTAAATGTAAACAGTACATGGCAGTAAATTGAATGGGTTTCCTGAACCTGCGAGAATGCACCAAATGAATCAGGGTGAAATTCTAGATCACCCGAGGCCCCTAGAAATGACTAATCCACTGTCACAAGATCTTAAAAACATGTCAGAAGAGTGGAGCTGACACTTTGTGGAAAACCTGGCTGTAGATCAATCGTAATTTGTTTTATTTACATTTTTGATCTATGTTTTAAAGACTAAATAGACTGAATCACTGGAATCTCATGGATGGAGGCTTTCCTTCATTCCTTGAATAAGTTTATGTTGTGGAGCGGCTGGAGCGCAGAATGCTATCCAGACCACTTAGCTGTCGGAGGAATCCGCGATTCGGTGTGACCCCGCGGTGGTCCTTCACCGTTCTAATGGCCTCCACCAGGGTCATGTTCTGGCGGATCATCAGGTAAGCCAGGACTAGCGTCGCAGAGCGGCTAACGCCAACCGCACAGTGAACCAGAACTGTCCCTGAGACACACACACAGAAGGTTTATGTTCATGCCTACTTTACAGTGTAAGAGTGACTGGAGGTGTGAGCCTCAAGTGTCACCAAACCTCCGCTGCTGAGTGCTCTTTGAATGAACTCCGCAGCAGGGTAGAAGTTGACGCTCATGTCAAACGATGGCGAGTCGTGGGCCTCGATTCCATGGTAAGTGATGTTCATACCCGAGTAAAACTCAGCGCCACCCCGCCATTTACTCTGAGCACAGTTCAGGATATGTGTGACGCCCAACCGGGACAACTCCTTACGGTTCGATGCAATCTCTCTGGAGGTAAACAGTTCATAAAGAAATCGTTCAGGTACAAGATTCAAAATCGACATCATCAATCTGAAACTTGATTAAAAAGTATATCAGTCATTTTGATTAACTCACTGGTCTCCGATGTAAAGTCTTGGCCAGACCTCGTCGGCATGATTGCACGCTGTTTTCCCCGTATACAGCAGACGCTCGAGCTCAGCCACAGTCAACACAGTCAAGTTCTTCTCAGAGTCCTTTCTGCTAGGAGATCTGGAGTTACTGCGTGAGCGAGAGAGCCTGGACATGAACGCCATCTGAGCTGAGGAGATAACAGCAGGAGAAAACAGATTTTCGTCTCAGAAAGGTCAAGTCATGTGTATTTCTACAGCGCTTCTATGCAAATCAGTCCCTCCAGAAACTTGCTATGTTGCGATAGCGCCAATTCACACAAAGTCAGCCAATCCCCGCAAAATCTTTATTATTATTTAAATCCTGGAGGGACTGGCAAATGCTTCAAATCAGCTTCAGAGGAGGATCCCACTCCTACACAGGACTGAATGGCTAAAGTAAAGTATTTTTGCCATTTGTTGTGGTGTTTCCTCTGGATGGATGCTGTAAACTTATTTTACTATTATTTATTTTTCCTTTCTTTTTGTTTTTTTATACTTATTAAAAAATGTCCCCATGGACTAGTTCATATTAATTACATCAGGACAGGAGGGTGTTAATAGAGAGGGGGAAGAGAAAAAGGGAAATAGGTGAGGGGGAAAGAGTAGGGAGTGAGAAGAATACCTACCTGAACATATTACAGCAGTTCAATTCAGAAAAAAAAACAATAAAGAATATATACAACAATCAAGATCCGCAGTAAAAAACATTTAATGATCTGTGCAGGATGACGATCAGTCGCCCCAACGTCTCTGGAGTCAGACAGACTGTCTCTCTCCACCATTCACCCTAGTTTGACAAACCAGATCTCCGGCTCTGGAGATCAGATCGTAATGTGATATTACGACACTCACGTGTGGTTCTGTCACCTCTTGAGACCAGCTACTTTATGCTAATGAGCAGCGACCTGCTTGAGCAACATCCAATAGGATGGATGTATTTTACAAATGATTCCTCGACTGCCGAAATCGGACTCAATCAAGACTAGGGCTGGGTATCGTTCAAAAATGTTAGATACAGGAGAGTTCCGGTATGCCTCGTGCTGAGTAGACGTCGGTGGAGGTCGCTCCGTGGAAATGTATTGTTTTTTTTCTCAGTAATTTTATTTTTGTTGAACTATTATATAGATAACAGTCAACGTGAGCTCATTATTATAAAAGCTATGCCAAAACCGGGAAAATCTGGGCGTAGCATCGCCGAAATGCTGATTGATAAGGGGAGTGAGCAGACAGCTAATGCTAAGGCTAACGCTCCAGCCCAGGTAGATGAGGTATTGACACCAGCTTCTCTAAAGGAATTAATTTCATCTACCATTCAATCTGAAATCTCTTCGCTACGGTCTGAGTTGTTATCTGAACTTCGCTCTGCGGTGTCCACGCTGCAAACGACCATAGCTTCGCAAGCCCAAACGATCGGTGATATTGAAACAGCGCTTAACGATTCAGATGGCCGTCTGTCAGCGGTGGAGAAGCTGTGCAGTACACTGCAGACGGAGAACACCGATCTCAAACTCAAGCTGGATGATCTGGAGAACCGATCGCGGAGGCAGAACGTCAGGATCATCGGCATACCAGAAGGCTCGGAAGGCCAAAATCCGGTGACTTTAATGTCTTCAATATTTGTGAAGCTCTTCGGTGAAGAAGCCCTTGAGAGACCCCCCCGAAATTGATCGTGCCCATCGTGTCAGGCAAAAGCCTCAATGCAATGCATTCCCCAGGCATATGCTAGTTCGACTACATCGATATCAAACTAAAGAACTAATATTAAAACTGAGCCGCGAGCGAGGAACTCTGGAATTCAGTGGAGTGGTTGTTCGAATTTTTCCGGACATGTCCGCAGAGGTGGTGAGACGTCGAGCTGAGTTCAGAGATGTGAAGGCTTCGCTTCGCAGTGCCGGCATTACTTATGGAATGCTGCATCCAGCGAGGCTCCGCGTCGATTTCCAAGGACAACGACATGTCTTCCAAACTCCGCAGTCAGCAGCGGATTTTGTTGGCTCTGTTGTAAAGTCTAAAACATGCTCGGCGGATAACACCTGAACTTATTGAACGGCTGCCATCTTTCTATTTTTGGTAAAACTTACTGTTCTTTGAATAATACCTATGGGTAAATAGGTAACCCGTGCACTTTTACTGCACTCTTTTTTGTTTTTTTTTTATTATTAGTTCATAATGAATAAGTTCAAACTCCAACATGATGTTATGTGTCATATACTACTGAAACAAGGTACTCTATTTTATACTCCTGTTCATGGAGCACGGCCGAAATGGCTGGAAAATTAGTTAAAACCAGTTAAGTGTTTTTTTTTCATCCACATGTCTGTTTTGCTTCTGCTAGTCAGACTTGTTTGTTTTTTTAAGCTAAGCCCTGTGCTAGTTCTGCATGCGTTGTTTCGTTCGTTGCCCCCCTCCCCCCCATTGCGCACCATCCACTATTTTATATTTAATCACTCTCATTCACCTTATCCATTTAGGACTAATCTTGCTTATCTATAACATTAACATATTGAAGCTATATAGAAATGCATAGGAATCTACTTCAGGAGAGTCAAGGCAAGGTTAAACTAGTGAGTTGGAATGTAAAAGGGCTAAATAATCAGATAAAAAGCGTAAAGATTTTTTCCAAATTGATGATGCTTAAGGCTAATATATGTTTTCTACAGGAAAATCATCTGAAAAACTCGTGTCACAAAAGCCTGATGAGATCCTGGGTGGGTCAGGTGTTCCATTCTACATTTAATTATAAAGCTAGAGGTACAGCCATTTTAATTAATAAGAATACGTCGTTCGATCCACATAAGGTTATCGCAGATCCTAATGGTAGATATGTGATTGTTTCAGGTGCCCTTTATGATTTAAGCATCCCCATTCCAAACTTTTCTCTTTCTTTTCCCCTGTACATCATACATATTCACGCATTGATTATTTCTTCATCGACAGCAAACTTATTCCCCAAGTAAAATCCTCTGTTTATGACAGCATAGTTATTTCTGACCATGCCCCAGTGATTCTTGAATTATATTTTTCTGGTTATCAAAAGATCCCCTGTGTTTGGAGTTTAAACGCCTTTCTTTTGTCAGAGGGCCATTTTGCTAAATTCATCTCTCAAAAAATTTCATTCTTTTTTGAGACAAATGTCACAGAGGGAATTTCTGCATCCGTTCTTCGGGAAACTCTTAAAGTTTAGCTGCGCAGGGAAATTATTTGTCATTCTGCCTATTTAAAAAAATTGTGTAATGAAAAGCTTGGTGATCTGACTGAACAGATAGGCAAATTAGATCAAGAATATGCACAGCGTCCAACCCCAACTTTGCATAAGGAGAAGGCTTTATTACAATCTGAATATAATCTTTTATCCACTAACCAAGCCCTGCAGCTTTTGCTCAAATCTCGTCATCGATTTTACGAATTTGGTGATAAACCAAGCAAAGCTCTGGCATTGCAACTTAGGCTTCAAACTGTAAAAAATCGTATTACTCAAATCCAGACTTTAGCCGGCGATATTGTGACAGATCCTCAGGAAATCAACAATCAGTTTAAATCATTCTATTCTTCTCTATACCAGTCTAACCCTCCCGACGATTTTGATTCGATAGATGCTCTTTTTGACAGTCTGAACATACCTCAAATTGACAATGAATAAAAATCTACATTAGAGGCTCCTATTAGTTTAGATGAAATCCGGCAGGCTATTTCGCAGTTGCAGAGCGGAAAGTCCCCAGGCCCGGATGGGTGTCCAACAGAGTTCTTTAAAAAATTTTCAACTGAGCTTTCGCCACTGCTTCTTTCGGTTTTTGAAGAATCTCTTAATAATGGTACTCTACCCATTTCCATGCGTCAAGCAACAATCTCACTGAATTTAAAGCCCAATAAAAATCCATATGATTGCGGATCTTATCGTTTAATATCCCTCCTCAATGTTGACATAAAAATTTTGTTAAAGATTCTTTCTTTGAGGCTTGAAATCGTTTTGCAAAACATTATTCACCCTTACCAAACAGGATTTATAAAGGGCAGACAGGGTTTCTTTAATCTTAGGAGACTGATGAACATAATTTATACCTCTTCTGATTTATCAGCACCAGAGGTCTTGGTCTCTCTCGATGCGGAAAAGGCCTTTGACCACATTGAATGGGACTACCTTTTTTATGCATTAAAAAGGTTCGGATTTGGTGATCGGTTTGTGTCCTGGGTAAAACTTTTATATTCTTCCCCCTTGGCATCTGTAAAAACGAATGGTATGAGCTCTGAATAGGGGTGTAACGGTACGCTAAAATCGTATTCGGTTCGGTACAGTGTCTTGGAGAGCTCGGTTCGGTTAATTTTCGGTACAAATCAATAAGAACTTACAAAATCTTTATTTTGAAAAGCTGCCAATACACAATAGAATCCTTGCATAAAATAAATAAAAGTGACACATTTGGGTGATATTTTAAATAAATTGCACTCTTTATAAAGAAATACACATTTTTTTAAATAAAAAATGAAATACTGCAACTAGTTAGGACCTGAAAACTTTTAACACTAGCAACAGCTTCAGCTTATATATCAACAAAACTAACTATTCAAGTTTTTGGCTAAAAAGATTAAGCTATCCACATTTTCTGAAGAGAGCACAGATCTGGTTATAGTGACATTATCTCCAGCAGTAGAAAATGTTGATGTGTTGCCTGCCCGATCTCCGTGGAAGAATGTCGGCATACAACTTTAAATTTATCCACTCGTCTATCCCCGTTATGTATTTTAACAGAGAAGCCAAAGTGGTCCCAAAACAGGAGACCGTAGTGAGGTGGGAGGGTCTTCAAGCTCTGGCTTCTCTTTCGCTGTTGCCCTTTCTCACAGCTACTCGTGCAGCTCTACTGTGCGTCACTCAATAGCATCCGTGCGGAAACTCGCCTAGGAACAATGTTCCGCTGCGCTTAATATCGAGCTAATAATAAATTTATATTATTTAATAAAAAAAAATATAAACAGAAACGGTACGCAAGTGTACCGAACCGAACAGGACGCACCGAAACGGTTCAATACATCCCCGTGAACCGTTAACCCTAGCTCTGAATATTTTTCACTCCATCGAGGGACAAGACAGGGTTGCCCCCTTTCACCGCTCCTGTTTGCTATAGCTATAGAGCCGCTTGCAATAGCCTTTCGATCTGATCACAATATATCTGGTATCTTTAGATCAGATATGGAACAAAAAATTTCCCTCTACACTGATGATGTTATCTTGTATATTTCAAACCCTGAAACTTCTTTTCCTTATGTCCTGAACATTTTAAAACAATTTATTGATATTTCGAGCTAAAAATTAAATTTAAATAAGAGCGAGTTCTTCCCAACTAATTTGGTTGCAAAAGCTCTTTTAGCAACAACACACCCATTTAAGCTAGCCTCAGACCAATTTCGCTACCTGGGAGTGTTGGTTACAAGAAAATATACAGATCTTTTTCAACATAATTGCTAGATGGACAACTCTTCCGTTATCACTTGTTGGTAGAATTAATGCCATAAAAATTAATATTTTACCCAAATTTCTTTTCCTTTTTCAAAATATCCCAGTCTTTATTCCAAAAAGTTTTTTAAGGACTCTGGACAAAATATTTTCAGATTTTATCTGGAGTGGAGGCCCAGCAAGAATTCAGAAGTTATTCCTGCAACATCCTAAAAGACTAGGTGGATTTGCTTTTCTATTACTGGGCAGCAAATATTCATAGCATCCTCTACTGGAGTCAGTCACATTATGGCCTCTGTCAATGGGTTCCTGCATGGGTTGAAATGGAAGGCGACTCTTTCATGGAAGTTTCTTTACATTCTTTGGTATGCTCTCCATTGTCTGCTACACCTTCTAGCTTTTCTTCTAACCCCTTAGTTTTATATAGTCTAAAGATTTGGAAACAACTTAGAAAACATTTTGGGTTTCAAGCAATGTCATCTCTAGGGGTGTAACGGTTCACGGTATGTATTGAACCGTTTCAGTACGGCCTGTTCGGTTCGGGACACTTGCGTACCGTTTTGGGATGCAGTATTTTTATTAAATAATATAAATATTATTAGCGCGATATTAAGCGCAGCGGAACAATGTTCCTAGGCGAGTTTCCGCACGGATGCTATTGAGTGACGAGCACGAGCACGAGTAAGAAAATGGTATCATGTCAAAAGCGAAAGAGAAGCCAGAGCTTGAAGACCCTCCCACCTCACTACGGTCTCCTGTTTGGGACCACTTTGGCTTGGGATAGACGAGTGGATAAATTTAAAGTTGTATGCCGACATTGTTCCACGGAGATCGGGCAGGCAACACATCTAACATTTTCTACTGCTGGAGATATTGTCACTGCAACCAGATCTGTGCTCTCTTCAGAAAATGTGGAAGGTTAATCTATCCTATCTATCCTAACTAGTTGCAGTATTTAATTTTTTATTTAAAAAAATGTGTTTTTCTTTATAAAGAGTGCAATTTATTTAAAATATCACCCAAATGTGTCACTTTTATTTATTTTCTGCAAGGATTCTATTGTGTATTGGCAGCTTTTCAAAATAAAGATTATGTAAGTTCTTATTGTTTTGTACCGAACCGAATGAACCTAACGAACTCTCCAAGACACTGTAATGAACCGAATACGATTTTAGCGTACCGTTACACCCCTATTCATCTCTATCTTCTATATATAAAAATCCGTCTTTTGTGCTTTCTATGTCAGATGTAGCATTTGCGCTTTGGGCTAGAAGGGGCATTGTAAAAATTAAAGATATATTCCACGAGGATAGCTTTGTTAGCTTCTCATATCTTTTAGAAAAATTTAACCTTCCAAAATCTCACTTCTTTAGATACTTACAGACTAGTGAATTCATAAGAAATACATTTCCTCACTTTCCACATGCACCCCCTAAACAAGACCAGATCTTAGAAATACAAGTTTCCAAAGGTGCTATTTCTAACATATACAAAACAATTTTCTCATTTACTGTAATGTCAGACACTTCATCCTTGTCAAAAATAAAGTCAAAATGGGAATCAGACCTTCACTATGTTTTTTCAGATGAGGAATGGTCAAAAGTTCTTAATCGGGTACATACTTCTTCCATTTGTGCTCGTCATGCATTGATACAGTTCAAACGGCTAAATAGAATCTGTTGGACTAAAGCTAAATTGTCTAAAATAAACCCAGAAATTGTGACAGATGCTGACAGGCCCCAGCAACTCTCTATCACACTTTCTGGATTTGTCCAAAGTTAATCCCTTTTTGGTCTTCAATTTTCAAATGAATCTCTGATGTCTTCATTTAAAGATTGAACCATGTCCTTTAGTGGCATTGTTCGGTCTGAACCCTGCAAATATATCTCTCTCCCATTCAAGATCAAGTGTAAATCCCTTTTGCCTAATAATTGCTAAAAGAGTTATATTAATGAATTGGAAAAACCCTTCTCCACCCAACTACTTCCACTGGATGTACGATCTGCTGCAGTATATCCAAATAGAAAAAATCAGGTATACAATTCATGGTAACACAGAAGATTTTTGCAAAATTTGGCAACCTTTCTTGGAACATTTAAAAAAAAATAGTTGTTTATACAGCCCTGCTCTATGCGTCTAATCCTTGCTGAGTTTGCTCTCTCTCACTCACTGGAGCGTATATGGGAATATGTTATGGAAAGATTCTGTCTGACTGGTTTAATTTTTTATTTTTTTTTCTCTTCTCTTTCTTTTTTCTTTCGGTTTGTATTTTGCTCAGAGAGCAAGACGTGTGTCCAATGCCATTTTATTTTGATCCCAACACTGTAAAACTATCGTTGTATTTGTGGTCTTCTGTGTCCATTTGGATTAACTCTCTGTTTGAAAAAAAGGCAAATAAAAAGAGTTAAACTAAAAATGTTCAATACTGATACCGATTCCCTGAATTCGATACCGGTTCCAAACGATACTTTTTTCCAATACTTTTATTTTAAGATATAGATTTTAACAAGATTGCATAACACATTATAGCAGAGAAACTTCGGTTTTATTTTTTCAGGATGTTTGTGACACTTCACAGCTGGCTTATCTCTAAGACCAATAAACAAAGGAACAAAAGCACAAAATTAACAAAGTGCAGGGTTAACATTTGCTGTTAACCTTAAAGCAGGGGTGCCAAACTAATTTTCACAGAGGGCCACATTAGCATAATGGCTGTCCTCAAAGGGCCAGATGTAACTTATAAATGTAAAACAATGTAATTGAATGTAATGTAAAACAAATGTAACTACTTAATGTTAAATATCTCATTATTTAAAACTTATTCAAGTGACAATTCAGTTGCATAGAAACAATTGTATGCTTGTTGTTCTAATATAAATACTTATGAAAACCCACATAACTCCATTAATGAAGGATCAAACTGTCCAAGTTAATAAAGAAAAATTGCATTTTTGTAATTTGTTTAGCAAAAAAAAAAACCTCACAGACTGAAGACGATGCATTTTATCATCAGGCTCAAGAAACAGATCACAGATAAACTATTAGCTGCGCCCATTTCACATCTTGAAATTTATTTTAGCGTGAGAAATTCGAGGTGTACCGTGAGAGATCACTAAAATGGGTGCTTCTTACGTTCTTTGTGTGAGAGTTTGCAGCTCTGCAGTTTTACTCGTGAGTATGGATGCGTTGCGGTTAATGCATTGTGAGAAATGTAGTTTTTTTTTCGTTTTCATTTTTTTTAGACACTCAAAACTTTTAAGCTCTTGCAGGCCACATTAGATTACATGGCAGGCCGCATCTGGCCCGCAGACCTTGAGTTTGACACATGTGCCTTAAAGCATTTTAGTATCAACTTAGCTAGGTATTTAAAGCCACCGGAAACCGTACATAACGTTACACAGCGTACGTTAGTCCGAAACACGATTGACCCCGCACAAACTTAACTTTAACGGTACACAAGCATGAAGCGCTAAAAGTTAGCTGATTCTGTATGTCTGTTTACCTGCCGGAGCAGCCATCGTGCCGGTATCCTCATCAGTCACTGAGGACGACGCTTGTGGTGGACATGTTGTTGGAGGCTTTGAGTCAGGAAAATACTGAGATGATGATGATGACTGCACCGGCGTGATCTTCTTGCAGTAAATTAATTCCGTGTACTGTCAGGTGTTTCATCATATTTGACGTGTTGTCAGATTTGGACGCGATAATCTTTTTACAAATATTGCATCGTACTCTGTTGCCGTCAATCTTGGCATAATGTAGCCATACTTTTGATCACTTAAACATAGTTTGCGTTAAATTTATGCTATGCTTTAAAGTGTAATGTACATTACAGCCTCACCTCACATTTGACAAACTCTGGGCGAGTGGGGGTAGCTGCCGTAAACGTGATTTTTCAAGGCAGCTTCGCCGCAGACAATCACCAGCATTTGATCCGGGCACGTTAAGGACGCCACATGTTTTCTAGCTCACTAACGTTGACAAGATTATACCCCTAGGTATCGAACGAAAATTATTTTTTTGATACTCGGTAGTATCGAGACGATTCGCTCTGTGCTTAAAAAAGTACCGAACTCGATATCCAGCCCTAATCAAGACGCGCAGCTAACGCACCAGCTGGTAGCACCCGCCACGCTAACTCCGTTTACACTCTGGACGACATACAAAGCCACAATGTAAAAACAGCATACACTGTTCCTCGTTCATGACTAAAGGTGCACATAATTTGATTGCAGTGTGGTGTATATATATTATACATAAACTTTTCCTCAAAATTTAAAGGGGGAAAATATTGGATTTGTTGTTGATAACATATGCCACATTGCTGGCCAACAAGTGACTAAACTAAACTTCTGGCCTATTTATTGAGATCCGCATGCAGGCTGCAAGATGGTCCCCTTGCAGCCTATTGCGAATGTCTGTTTTGACCTGTAAATACATTAACTGTTAGGCTTTAAAAGCAGTGTTTCCCTTACCATTATATTAGGGGGGCGCCCCGCCCCCCCAACGGCACCCCCCGCCCCCCTTGAAGGTCAAGTTAATTTTATTTTATTTTCGTCGAATAACGACAGAAGTAATTTATATATAACAGGTCTTTGCTTTTTTCTTTTATTAAACTAAATAGCATTATGTTATTTATACAATGGCATGTAATTTCTGTCTCAACGTTTGCTCGTTTACAATTGTCCTCCGTATCGCGCACGGCGGAGTTCCGCTCCGATGCGCGCGCACCGCGGAGTTCCGCTCCGCGTCGGAGAGTATGTCGCAGCAGGCAAAAAAAAACGCGTTTTTTTAAACGCTCCCAAGGTGGTGACGATGACAGCACGTGTTCTGCTGCGAGCAGCAGCCGGTGTAGCTTTCCTACTCCGAATCAAAGTACAGAAAAGAGCCCAAGTGCTGCATGTCTTACCCCTGACAAACGGCAAATGTCTAGCCACCACAGAACGACAGGTTTTGACCCAGCTTGGCTGTCAGAGGCGAAATACTCCCCCTGGCTGTACAAGACTGATCTTGGTAAGTAAGTAAATACACACAAGCATGAAT
>SRMA01026882.1:18483-52990 GCA_007224835.1 Danionella cerebrum | reverse complement strand
AGGGAAACACTGGTAATAACCTTGTACACCAGGGGTTCTCATTACGTTGATCGCGGAGGTGCTACCAGTCGATCGCGGCGTGAAATTGAAACAATGTCAGCGATCATCCATCCCGTCACAGTTCAGTAGAGTTAGCTGCAGATTCACAGATTTCGTTTTCTCTGCTCAATAGCTCGATGCCAGAATTTTCTTAGTAAACAAATAACACATATTTTTATTGTTATGTAGCGGACAAACTACAAAACGTTTATTTATCAAAACATGTTTCCCTCGGCATTTGCAGAAACCCGCTGACATGGAATCGCTAAGGAACCGTCTGCAAATTAACAGATCCAAAATATGTTTTACCCAGAATATGCTTCATAACTTCATTCTAAATTGCTCTATTACAACCAAAATCAAGCAAATTGTACTGCACGACTCAGTTTCAATAAAAAATTAAAAATTTATTAGAGCATCATTTTTATTCTTGATTATTTGGATCAAAGCTCAATTGCTCCCATAAAAATCACTCTATTACCATCAATTCAGGTCAAACACAAATGTTCTAATGATTCAATTCAGTGCAAGTCATCAAATTAAACTCAGGTTATTACAAAAAAAATTAAATAGATAATTATTATGTGTGTTTTGTTAATTCTCAATAAAGTTGAAAATAATTGTTTGTTGATTGATGTTTTACATTTTTGTAGCAGGTAGATCCCTTTGACTCAGTAATTTTAAAAGTAGCTCGCAAGCTGAAAAAGTGTGAGCACCCCTGTTGTACACTATATCTGAGTGTGCAAGGAATTAACTACAGAGTGACTGCGTTAACTACAGAAAGCCTGGCTAGTTAATAGTTTCTCGAATACAAACATAAAGATTTGTACAAACCTATCTACATACAACTAGAATGTCAACAGATGTTTTCCTCACTGTAAAGTCCCAACAAATCCTGTTTTAAAGTACAACCAGGTGTCAAGACATTACACCTTTACTTCCCTAGAGTGTTGAAATCAAAACTTATTTCTGGCAAAATCTCAATGTCCACAGAAAGTAGTGGTGATCCCAGTTGAGTTCAATTGCTTCAACTTAAACTTGTAATCCTCAGAATAACTCACAGATGAGCACTTTTCTGGTCTCATGGCGTGACGTCAACGCACACCTTCTTTATGAGCCATTGCAATAAATAACTCATAATGAAGTAATTATGGAAATGGAAATGAATTATAGTTATGACATAGTTCATTTGGTTTTTTTAGGTAATCAAGCATTTATGAAGTTAATGAAATGCTAAAATAATGCTTGTTTTGCCATTAATTTGTAGCAAAATATTGATTCAACTGCTGATTACCAAATCATTTTTTGACATATGATTGACAGAACAACAGATTAATAGTTTTCCTAAAATAATAAGTACATTTCCAACATAATCGCAGCTTAACACCTTGCAGTAGAGAAATGGAGTAAAAATCATCAAAATGGCAGCAGCTGGATTGAGTTCAGGAGTTAATTGCTCAGATTCATTTCGTAAGGATCATTTATATCTGGACACAACGGTTCGGAGTCTGAATTATACACGTTCATGAGTAAATTCCTTAAATACAACAGTGTATAACCTAAAACCTTACCTCACACGAAACGGAGGAGACGATTATTTTCCCGCTGTTTTTGTTAACCGCTGCAGTCGCTCTCTCGAGGGGGATAAAGATAAAAATTATATAACCCGAGCTCAGTTCACACACTGACATCCGTGTGATGTTCAATGTAAATTATCCATAGATTATATTTTATAAGCGCATTTTAGACACATGAACCGGATCCAACCGTCGAATACAGAGTGAGGCGTGCGCCCCCGCGCTGCTGCTCTGCTGCTCTGCTACTCGCGCACGTGACCAGCAGTGACCGACGGAACAGAATCACAGTCTGGAGAAACAATCAAAACCACAACCAGAGAGAGAACCTCAGCCAGAACCAGAGAGAGAACAAAAACGTGACCCAGACTCAGAACCAGATGCAGTAAAAATATGTTAATATGTAATATATGATAAATATTAAATATTGACTATGCACTTTTTACATGCTTGCACATTTTACTTGAAAACTGTGTACATTATATACAGTATGTCACAAAAGTGAGTGCAGCTTCCACATTTCAGCAAATATTTATTTATATATTTCATAGGAGCACACTGCAGAAATGACTTTGGCACAAATGACAAGTAGTCAGCACTGTAAATAAATGTCATAAATACCATATAACTGCTACTGAAAAGGCTGTATTCTACAAAACATGATAACCGTACAATTTACAGTGAACAACTGTTATTAGTTTTACAGAGCATGACCTCAAATTTAACCGTTAAAAACATATAAAAACACAGTTTATTTCTGTAAATTTACAATATACTGTTACTGGTACTATAATACAGAAAATACATAAATTTATTCATTCATTCATTCATTCATTTTCATTCCCGCTTATTCCCTTTCGGGGTCGCGGGGGTCTGCCGGTGCCTATCTCCGGCACACATTGGGCGAGAGGCGGGGGTACACCCTGGACAGTTCGCCAGTCCATCACAGGGCAACATTCACACACACACATGCACACCTAAGGGGAATTTAGATTATTCAATTAACCTAACCGCATGTTTTTTGGAGATTGTGGGGGAAACCGGAGTACCCGGAGGAAACCCACGCAAGAACATGCAAACTCCTTCCAGGAAGGTCACCGGCGAGCCTCGAACCGACAACCTTCTACCTGGAAGGCCACAGTGCTACCCACTGCCCCACTGTGCCGCCCTACATAAATTTATGTACATGCAAAAATATGTATTTTTTAAGAAACCCATTTGAAAACCCATGAGAGAACAAAATGTTTTAATCATGTGTTTTTGTAATGTATTCTTATTAGAAATTTACAGTTGTTCTCAAAATATTGGAGCTATTGTTTTTAATTCTATTTTATTATTTTAATGTGCAAAAATAAATTTAAAATGGTAATGTAGCATTTTCATCTAGTCAAACATTATGTTGGTTGTATTTTAGTGTTATTTGTGTTAAAAATAAAAGATAATGTTTATATAATTTTAATTTATAATAATTCGGTCCTTACAAAAGATATGTAATCAGTTATGAAAATACACTAACGTTATAAATTAAGAAGCGTCATCTTCATCTTCCTGTTTGTAACGTGGACGTGCAAAGGACTATGGGAAACCTTTACATCATGATTTATTCACGAATTACGAGTTTTGTGCCGGTTTATGGAAAGTATTTAAAAAGTGTTTATGCTGTTTTGAACTTTGTCTACTTTCATGGCAGAAATTATGTATTTTTAGTAAAAAAAATAATTCACCCTTTTTGAAAAGTACTTGTCTGAAGTTACAGCCTCGTGTTGAAAGCACTGTGTTAATTCATGATTATCAATTCAACTCTAGTGGTAATCATGTGCGAGAGGCTTTACTCTGTTTAATGCTGATATAATTAAATGTTTGAAACTCAATGATAGTGTAGTGTATTTACTTAACCCCACAAGGCGATTAGCAGATGAACTTATCCTTACAGATATGTAACGGATAAACAAAAAATATAGTAATTAACTGTAATTATTACAACATGCACCTTTATATTATACAGTTGTGAACCCTGAATATAGCGAAATTTTATAGGTATAAACTCTTTTTAAAGAAAAATAATTGTTCTATTCATAGTTATAATCTGTAAAAAAAACATTAAATCCTTATAATTTATTGTAAAGTGGATGCAATGGCGTTAAACCAATTACGGTGCTACCGTATTTTTATGGTAAAGTTCTGGCAACCACAGCTGTCTGTATTTTTACTGTAAAATATACGGTCTATTTTTTACAGTGAGTGTAAAGTTTGTATAGCAGTGTAAATTTATTGTACACCCCTAAGGGAAAATGTGGAATATGAACATTTTGTGTGGCCACCATCATTTTCCAGCACGGATGCCAGTTCACCGGCTGCCACTGGAATCCTCTTCCACTCCTCCATGATATCACAGAAATGCATTTGACACCTTGTGGTCCTCCACCATTTCAGCAGAGGTGGA
This sequence comes from Danionella cerebrum, assembly GCA_007224835.1. NCBI lineage: Eukaryota > Metazoa > Chordata > Actinopteri > Cypriniformes > Danionidae > Danionella > Danionella cerebrum. Next base: position 48,934 of record SRMA01026882.1, on the reverse strand, counting down.
AAGAGTAATAAAATATGCTACTCAAGTAAAAGTACTGTTACTTCAATACAATTTTACTCAAGTACAAGTAAAAGTACTGACCAAAAAATCTACTCAAGTAAAAGTAAAAAGTAACTCTTCTAAAATTTTACTCTGAGTAGAATTTACTGAGTAGTTTTTTTTATTTTTGAACAACAGTGGTGGGTGGGTGATTTTAGTGTAGTTAAAAAAAGTAAAAGATGGGGATATAAATTTAAGCTGGTTGTTTTAATTAAGGAAACAACTTTACAAATTAAAGTGCAATAAAAACAAATAAATAAAATACAATAAAATAACCATATAAAACATTTAGGGAAGTCATTTTATGGCAAATGATCCTATAAAACATCACAACCACTGAATATGGCATAAACAGCAGAGCATCCTTTTGTTAAACAGTAAAACAGTAGAGCAAGAGTAAGTCATAATGGGTCAGAAACATTGAAGCATTTATGAAAAAAATGTGCCATTCTGTCTACTGATAATAATAAAAAAATATTGTTTAATGGCCTTTACTGATCATAAAAATAAAAACATTGTTTATTTCAGTAGCAGTCCATGACGTGAGTCTACTGTAAGTTATCCACTTTCACAGCCCAAAAAAAATGTTACAATTTGTCTTTTAACTTACGATAATGAGAGAAACGTCTAGGTTACATATGTAACCCGCGTTCCCTGAAGACGTGTCGATGTCTCGACTATGGGTGGAGCCATCCTGAAAGTGGGTGTAGCCGAATATTTAACGGGCAAATTAATTTGCGAGTGAAGTTGATTTGCAATCAATTGATCAATCAACTGCTCTATAAGAGCAGAGCATAGCTCTACACTCATTCTGCTTTCTTCCGAGGAGCCGAACCCACTTACCTCTACGGCACCTCAGATCAGCGACTTGAAGTACATGGCCAAGGGACGTCTGCGTTCCCTCCTTCAGGGAACGCGGGTTACGTATGTAACCTAGACGTTCCCTTTCAGTCGAGACGCAGACGGTGTCGATGTCTCGACTATGGGAACTCCCTCGAAAGGGCCATGACCAAGTCCATTCAACCAGGCCTACTCTAAGCTGTGAAGGTTAGGTGTTAGTCAGGCAACTGGTCGGGAAATCCTTCTGCCCCTTAGCCCGGACATTAGTCTATTGCGGGGTCGTTGCAAACTGCTGAGGAGCTCAAAAGCAGGGCAACCAGAAGGAGTGTGCCCCTGATGTGGAACAGGGGTACGCGGAGGCTTGCATTGGGACCTGAAGAGGGCATCCAGCAAGCGAAAAAGTGTTCCCGCAGGACTAGGAACCTGCAGGCGCAGCACATCCTTGATGCGGGGGTCCTAGTGGCGCTTAGGCCCCGGATCAGAGCCCTCATTGGTATTGGAGTTGGTTATGAGGGAGCGGATGTTCGACAGACCCATGGGGATGTGCATCCATGGGTATTACCCCCTACTGTGCCAGCGGGTCACTGCCACCACTCAGGACCGCAGAAGGCACAGCGCCTAAGTCAAGGCAGTAATGCCTGATGAAGGTTTGGGGTGTCGACCAGCCCGCAGAGTGAGACCCCCTTAGCCAGTGCCCACGAGGCGGCGATGCCGCGGGTGGAATGGGCCCTCAGCTTTGTTAGAGGGCAGGGTACACCACTCGCCTGGTAAGCCAGCTGGATAGCCTCCACAATCCAATGCGCTATCCGCTGCTTCGACACAGCATACCCCTTGCGCTGGCCGTGGTAGCATATGAGGAGCTGCTGAGAGTTACGAAACTCCCGGGCTCTGTCCAAGTAGAGCCGAAGGGCGCGCACTGGACAGAGAGTACCCTGGGCTGGGTCTGCCTCCTCCCATGGCAGGGCCTGCAGTGTCACCGTCTGGTCCCGGAAGAAGACCGACGGGACCTTGGGGATGAACCCGGGCCTGGGTCTGATTCGCACCAGAGAATCCTCAGGGCCGAATTCCAGGCAGGTTTCGTCGGCGGACAGTGCTTGGAGATCTCCAACCCTCTTGAGCGATGCCAGAGCCAGCAAAAGCGCCGTTTTGAGGGAGAGGGTGTGCAGGTCTGCGAGGGCAAGAGGCTCGAACGGGGACATCCTCAGCCCTCTCAGGGCGATGGAAAGGTCCCAAGAGGGTACAGAGGGGGGCCTGGAGGGACGTAGCTGTCTGGCCCCTTGGAGAAATCTCAACGTCAGATCGTGGCTGCCAACTGATTTCCCCTCGATCCGGAGGTGGAAGAAGGAAATCGCTGCTGCGTAGACCTTCAGGGACGAAGAGGACAGTCCCCGATCGAACCCTTCCTGGAGAAAGGTCAGCACGACTCTGATGGGACATGTCCTAGCATCTTCCCGTTGGGAAGAGCACCACTCGACGAACCGACCCCACTTGCCTGCGTAGCATAACCTCGTGGAGGGGGCTAATGCATGCTCCAAGGTCCTCAATACCACGGGTGGTAGAGGCTGGGGGTCCACCGAGGCCGGATATGCCATACGTGTAGGGCCCATAAGTAAACTCTAGAGTTTTTCCCGTTACGTGAAAGTATGCGTCCTTCAGGTCTATGGTGGCGAATTAATCCCCAGGACGAACGCATGGCAGAAGGCTGCGGATCGTCAACATCTTGAAGCGGAACTGGGCCAGGTTCCGGTTTAGATATCTCAGATCCAGGATTGGTCGCAACCCGCCTGACTTTTTGGGGACGAGAAAGTAACGGCTGTAAAAGCCTCTTTCTGCATTCGGCTGGAGGGACCGGCTCGACTGCTCTCTTTGAAAGAAGGGCAGCGATCTCCTCTCCCAGGAGTGAGGCGCCTGACCGGGGGACAGGGGTCTCTAAAACGCCTAGAAACCTGGGGGGTTTTACGAACTGAATCGTATAACCCAGCCGGATGGTCCGGAGGATCCACTGGCTGACCCCGGGAAGCTTCCGCCAGGCTCCCAGGCAAGCTGCCAGTTATCCGACGTCGGACGTGCCGATCAGTCCCGTGGCGGGGCCGCACGGATGCGGGCTTAGGGGCGGAATCACCAGGGCGGGGCCCTGGGAACGGGTCTGTGGAGTGTAGGGGGCCCGAGCCGCCGCATCCACTGACCGGGCCTCTGGAGCTCGAACCCATGTCTGGGCCCCCGTCAGAGTGTGAGGGGGGTGTGTCCCTGACGGTTGGGTGGGAGTTTCCTTTATACTCGGAAAGAGTTTGAGATCTATCTTTAACACATAGGGGGCTGCCAACCCGAAGGTCGGCAGCGAGGAGTGTGTGGAGGAGTGGAGCCGGGTCGATGGACAGACCCTGACAGATCTTGCATCTTCCCGAGTTGTCATCCTCAGGGGCGCTTCTTACTGGAAGAAGACCTCGTCTGCCTGCGAGTACCCTCTGAGGATGACGGTGCCCGGCGCCGTGAATTGACAAAATCACAAAAGTATTTATTCAGGATGCATGCAACGGTTTTTAGATCGCAGATTGAACCCAAAGATATTGCCTTGGTGGCATACCTTTTGGGCTTGGAAATCAGTCTTAAATACAATACTAAGATGGGCTGATCCCAGACATTAACAAATCAAATTAATAGATAAGAAAAACATGTTTACAGAAGCACGTAGAGTTAGCAGTTTAAATGTTCAAAGGTAATGTCATGACAAATTGACAAATATCAGGTCGCTCTGTACACAAAAACTTGAAGAATAGTCAAGCAGGAAAAATACTGAAGCATTAAGGATTTGAAACAGTTAAACTATTTATACCAAATAAGAAAATAACTATCGCAATTATCGGGTTTGATTAAAATTATGCTGGTCTAGCAGATAATTGTTTAAAGAGGATTCTTTACTTAAAAAGGGGAGGTGTTCTGCACCGGGAGTTCACAGCGATCCGCGAATCGCTGGTATTCAGTCAGCAACAGGTTCTAGAACTCTCAAAAGCGAACGAAGCCCTGAAGAGCCACGTGAAAACACTCTCTAAAGATGTCGCTCGTTTAAATGGCGAGAACAAGCATATTAAAGAGACCATGCTGGACCTGCAAGCGCGGAGCATGCAGGACAATCTCGTTTTCATGGGTATCGCGGAGAAACCCGAGGAGGACGTTTAAGCAACAATTCAGAAATTCTTAAAAAACAATCTGAAGATAAAGGAGGAAGTAGTTGGACGCATTAAAATTCACCGCGCTCATCGCCTGGGGGGGAAAAGAGCGGATGACCAGCGACCACGACCCATCGTGGCAAAGTTCACTGATTTCAAGCAGAAAGTGCTTTTAAAGTCACACGGCCGTGAATTAAAAGGCACAAACTTCAGCGTTAACGACCAATACCCCCAGGAGATCATGGACAGGAGGAAGCGTCTCTTTCCATTGAGAAGAAGGTTCCTGGACCAAGCGTGGACCGTTTATATGTCAACAACCAGCTATACCGCGACCAGGAAGCTACCCCATGGCTCTACTAATTTCAGGAGGTCACATTTTATTAATAATAATGTCATTTTCACCTCTGTGTCAACACGACAACGCACCGTCTCACAGGTCAGATACGAGCTGTTTATGTCCTTACTACTAATAATGAGCATACAGGATGTTCGTCACTCTTTTTGTGCTTTTGTTTTCTCCTTCACTCTTTTTTTCATTTTTTGCACTCTCAGAAACTCCATCCCTTCCATCACACACTTCCTTACACTTCTTTCCTTTTCTCTCTATCTGATGAATACACAATGTATTAATTTATTAATCTATACTATCCTCGAGCACTGATAAACAGATACTCCATAACTCACCTAGTTACTAATATAAACTCACTTCATGAAAAGCAGCTAACACACGCGTATGTATTTCGGTTCATGTCCGCTAGCCCTGTGTACTTGCATGAATGCCCAGATTAACAAGCTCTGCTAACACAAACCAGTCAATCAACCAACTATGACGACACTGAGGTTTGTCACCTGGAATGTGCGTGGCATTAATAAGAAAGATAAGACAATTAAAGTTTTCAACCATTTACATAAGTTAAAGGCAGACATAGTATTACTACAGGAAACTCACTTCCCCAAATCAATAGATAACAGTGTATTCACCACTGTTTCCCTACGCGTACTCTGCCTGTTACAATTCCAAGCAAAGAGGGGTCGCCATAATCATAAGTAAAAATATAACCTTTATTCATAATAATACTATTGCAGATCCTGAAGGGAGATTTATTATAGTTAACATAACCATATCAAACATAGAATACTGCATTGCTAGTATTTATGGCCCCAATGTTGATGACCCCTCTTTCTTTCACAACCTTTTCACAGCTCTATCTACGCACTCGGATTCCAAGCTCATAATAGGTGGGGATTTTAACCTGGTACCTAACCCAGAACTGGACAGGCTGAGTACAGCTGCTAATTGTAAAGACTCTCAATCAGCAAGAATTCTCAAACAATATATGATTGATTTTGGTCTTTGTGATGCCTGGAGATCTTTTTATCCAACTTTAAGGGAGTACACATATTTCTCATCGGTTCATCACTCACAGTCACGTCTAGATTACTTCTTAGTAAATAACTCAGTTCTGTCAGATATTACTCTTACGAGCATTCATTCTATATTAATTAGCGATCATGCACCAGTCTCTTTCTCAATAACCACAAATGTTTCACAACCTAGGAGAAACTGGAGACTTAACACATCATTGCTTAAAGACCAGGAATTTATAAATTATTTTAAAAAAGAATGGGAAACCTTTATGGAAATTAATGACACCCCAGGAATTTCAGCGTGTGTTTTATGGGAGACTGCAAAAGCAGTAATGCGAGGTAGAATAATTTCATTCTCATCATTCAAGAAAAAACAAGAAACTAGGAAAGAGCAGGAATTAGAATTAAAAATTAAATCCCTCGAAACTGCTTATACAGACAACCCCCAAGAAAACATCCTGAAAGATTTAAGGCAAACTAAATTAGAACTGAATATCCTAATCAATAAAAAACTCAATTTCAAATCGAAAGACTACGGCTGGATAACCTCAAACATGCTAACAGGTGTGGCAAATTTTTAGCAGGTCTACTAAAAAATAACAAGGAAAAACAAACTATCTCATCAGTAATTAACAAAAATGGACAACTTGTTCACGACCCCCAAGACATTAATGATACTTTCAGGGAATTTTATAAAAATCTATATACATCTCAAATTAACCCATCGCCAACTGAAATTGAATTATTCTTAAAGAATCTGGAATTACCAAAACTATCAAACGAACAGATAGGAAATTTAGAATCACCAATATCTTCTACAGAACTCCACGAGGCTCTACAACAAATGCCAAATAAAAAAGCACCAGGGCCAGATGGTTATCCAGCAGAGTTCTACAGAGAGTTTTGGCAAGTGCTGGAACCTACCTTTAGCAGAATGGTAGTTGAAATTAAGTCTGAAGGAAAAGTACCATCAAACATGAACTCAGCTTTCATAAGTTTACTCCTAAAACCAGGGAAGGACCCCACACTGCCATCAAGCTATAGACCAATCTCTCTTATAAATGTAGACTTAAAAATAATTTGCAAAGCTATCGCTAAAAAGCTGGAAAAAATTACCCCTCATATAATTCATGCAGACCAAACAGGTTTTATCAAGGGTAGACACTCAACAAATAATATGTACAGACTAATTAACCTGATTGATCTAGCAAACAACACGAGTCTAGAATCTGCCATTATCTCTCTAGATGCAGAAAAAGCTTTTGATAGAGTTAACTGGAAATTTCTAATGGCAACACTTCGTAAATTTGGATACGGTAACTCTTTTATAGAATGGATCCAAATTCTATATAGCTCTGCGAATGCGTCAGAACAAATGAACAAACTTCATCTAGATTTAACCTTCAAAGAGGAACCAGACAAGGCTGCCCACTCTCTCCCTCACTATTTGCTATTTTCATTGAACCACTGGCGCAAGCAATTAGGCAAAACATTAAAATTACTGGAATAAGTACAAAAAATATACATCACAAAATAAGTCTTTATGCAGATGATGTGTTAATATTTCTCCTTCATCCACATCTCTCTCTTCCAGCAGCTATTAATGTTATTGAATCATTTTCAGCTGTCTCTGAATACTTTGTAAACTGGGGGAAATCAACAGTTATGCCACTCAACACGGTTCTTCAGAACCCTTCCTTCTCCACCACTTTTAATTCGGGGAATATTAAATATCTTGGCATTGAATTCTCACCGAGGCTGTCGGATCTGGTACAACTAAATTACTCACCACTTCTTAAAAGAATAGAGGATGACCTCAAAAGATGGCAACACTTACCAATTTCACTTATGGGAAGGGTTGCCAGCATTAAAATGATGGTCATGCCCAGAATTAATTATCTGTTATCAATGATTCCTAACCAGCCGTCCCGGGATTGGTTCAAATCATTGGACTCTCATTTCTCCAGATTTCTATGGAAAGGCAAACCTCCACGCATTAGCTTACACAAGCTCAGGAAATCCAAAGAATGCGGTGGCCTGGAGCTGCCAAACGTATACCATTATTTTCTCTGCCACAGAGTGATGCACGTGCACCAATGGATTAGTTCTAATTCGAAAGAACTCACCTGGCTCGACATTGAACAGACATTTTGCAAAGAAATTAAGATAGCAGATTTACCGTTTATAAGCTCTAAGATTAAACATCACAACTGCTTTCAGAATATCAGCATACGTACTTCACTGACAGCCTGGTGGGAATTTCTTAAGATAACGGGCTCACCACTTGCTCCTTGCCAGCACACACCAATTTGGAACAACCCAGACTTCTTACTAAACAAAACGGCAGTATATTTTCCAAATTGGCAAAATAATGGAATAACAAATCTTAGACATATAATTGTCAACAACAAAATAATTTCATTTGAAGATTTGGGTCTTAAATACGGATTACTGACTAACACATTTTTAGAATATCAACAGCTCATTTCAGAGGGGCTGTGGGGGCTGTCCGCGCTGGGTGGGGCGGTGTCTCCTCCTCAGGTACTGCTGACTCTGTGCACACGCGACCAGCAGTTCTTGGACGTGTATGGATGTTATGTGTGTGTGTGTGCATGTAAAGGGGGGTGGTTTGGGTGAATGCGTGTGTGCGGGCGTGCGTGGGTGTATGTGTGGGCGTAAGGGTGGGTGGATGAGTGCGGACGAATGAGTGAGATCCGAAGGGGGGCAGCTGCCACCTGGTTTTCCGCGTCCCCCCCTTGGTGACTTTACCGTGTACCCCGGGGCGGGGGGCGGGGGGCGGTTGGCTCGTCGGCGTGGTGCCCGCATCAGCTCCTGGTACATCTCTTTTTTTTTTTTTTTTGACAAGATGGCGGCGCGTGCACAACGCGAGGCTCGGCGTCTCTCCAGAAACTGCAGTTTAGTAGTTATCTATCTGGTCATAATTAGTTTATTTTTACATACCGCTCGCTGTCTAACTTCATACAGTAGACAGGAACTTTTAGATATTAGATTAATAGAATCTAATAGTGGCATAGTCGACTTTCGCTCCATTCCCGTTGAGATCTCCAAGACACCGGAGGCTACAGGCCAGGCGGAAGTGCTCGTAGGCGGCGGAGAGACCGTAAACAAAGACGGGGGAAGCGAGGAGGGCTGCGTGCTAAGCTAAGGCTAACACCACACCGGCTTTCCTTACTCAGCATTTTCCTCGCCAACGTACGGTCTCTGATGAACAAGATGGACGAACTTCGACTTCGGCATTGTCAACAGCAGAGGATTAAAGGACTGTAACATCCTAATATTCACGGAAACATGGCTGGGCAGCGACGTTCCTGATAGCGCAATTGAGCTACCTGGACGCATCATTCTACGTGCGGACAGGACAACAGAAGGCTCCGGGAAAACCAAGGGTGGAGGTTTATGTATTTATGTAAACAAAACCTGGTGCACTAACTGTACTGTCGTTGTGAGTCACTGTTCTGCAGATGTGGAATTTTTAATGGTTAATTGTAGACCCTTCTATCTGCCGAGGGAGTTTACCACAACAGTTATCACTGCTGCATACATACCACCGGATGCTAATGCTACGAATGCAATGAAAAAACTACATGAAGCTATTAGCAAACAGCAGGCTGTTCATCCTGAGGCTGCATTCATTGTGGCAGGGGACTTTAACCACTCCAACCTGAGAACTGTACTACCCAAGTTTTTTCAACATGTGGACTGTCATACAAGAGAAAGCAAAACTCTGGATCACGTCTATACTAACATAGCAGCGGCATACAGAGTTAACCCTCCCCCACCTGGGACAGTCTGATCATCTTTCTTTGTTCTTACTCCCCAAATACACTCCGCTCATCAAACATGTGAAGCCCTCAGTTACATCCATCAGAGTGTGGACTGAAGAGACAGCCACCATATTTCAGGACCGGTTTCATCATACGGACTGGAGTAGGTTTGCTTCTCAAGCTACTTCTGATGCTCATTAATCTGTACACCTCTTCTGTTTTGGAACACATCAAAACCACCATTGACAGTGTGACGACAGTGAAGCAGATTACAACATACCCTAATCAGAAGCCATGGATGAATAGGGAAGTTCGTCTCTTACTCAAGGCCCGGGACATTGCCTACAGATCCGGAGATGCTCAGGCCTACAGTACATCCAGAGCTGACCTGAGAAAGGGTATAGATAAGGCCAAGTGGAGCTACAAGCTAAGGATTGAAGATCATTTCAACAACTCTGATCCTCGGCGTATGTGGCAGGGCATCCACACCATCAGTGATTATAAGCCTGCCCACTCTGCTTCCTTACCCACTGATGTCTCCTTCCTCAACGAGCTAAATAACTTCTATGCTTGCTTTGATCAGAATCACCAGGAGACACTGACTGCACTGTCACTGCCTGAGAACTTTCAGCCCCTTACTCTTTCCACCACTGAAGTCTCTGCTGCTTTAAGCAGGATAAACAATAGGAAAGCTGCTGGTCCTGATGGAATACCGGGACATGTGCGCAGAACCTGTGCTGAACAGCTGTCTGAGGTCATGACGGACATCTTCAACCTGTCCTTATCCCAATCACAGTGCCCACCTGCTTTAAATCCACCTCTATTGTGCCTGTGCCTAAACACTCCAAACCCATGTGCCTTAATGATTACCGTCCAGTAGCTCTTTGAAGATGCTGTCTCTCTGACTCTCCACACTGTTTTGACTCATCTGGACAATAGGAACACCTACACAAGAATGCTGTTCGTGGATTTCAGCTCCGCGTTCAACACCGTCGTCCCCTCCAGGCTGATCAGTAAACTCATTGATCTTGGAATCGACGCCTCTCTATGTGGCTGGATTCTGGATTTCCTGACCGACAGGCCACAGAATGTTAAATCAAATACATTCTCTCCTCAACCATCACTCTGAACAATGGCGTTCCACAAGGCTGTGTACTGAGTCCATTCCTGTTTTCATTGTACACACATGACTGCAATCCTATGTATGGTTCCAATACCATTATTAAGTTTGCGGATGACACTACAGTGATTGGCCTCATCAATAACAACGATGAGTCCAAATACAGAGCAGAAGTAAAGCACTTGGCTGAGTGGTGTGCTGATAATCACCTGCTCCTGAACACGGGAAAGACAAAGGAGCTCATTGTGGACTTTAGAAGGAATAGAGGTAACACACACTCACCCATCTACATCAACGGGGCTATCGTTGAACGTGTTACGAACTTCAAGTTCCTGGGAATACACTTTTCTGAGGACTTAACTTGGTCCACTAACACCTCCAGTCTCCTCAAGAAGGCTTCCCAGCGTCTCTTCTTCCTTAGATTATTGAGGAAGAATCATCTTTCTAAGGACATAATGAACAATTTCTACCGTTGTGCAGTAGAGAGCATCCTGACCAGCTGTATTACAGTTTGGTACGGCAACTGCTCTGTTTCGGACCGTAAATCCATCCAAAGGGTGGTGAAAACCGGCCAGCGCATAATGGGCATATGATGTCATAGAGGAAGTTTACAGGAAGAGGTGTCTGCGTAAGGGTCGCAGCATCGTGAAAGACACCTCCACCCTGCACATGGACTGTTTTCTCTCCTGCCCTCTGGAAGAAGGTTCAGATGCCTTAAAGCTAAGAGCAGTAGGCTGAGGAACAGTTTTTACCTCACAGTGGTTACCTTGTTGAACACCTGTTCACTAACCCCCTTACCTGGTCGGTAACCACCCCCCCCATCACTGATAAACCAACCATCTTTTTACAGTCTGTCCTTATTTAGTCTGTACATATTCGTGTATATATATATATTTTTTTTTTTTTGTATAAATTGTATATATGTCTATATTGCACTTCTAACTTGCACTTCTGGTTTGATGCTAACTACATTTCGTTGCCTTGTAACTATGTGCAATGACAATAAAGTTGAATCAAATCAAATCTCCACCCCCACACATAGGACCCCGGGGGTCTCAATCTCTGTGGGGGATTGGGGGGGTTGTCCTATTACTGATCGGGCCCCCCCTGCCTAACCCAGGACAGGGGACCCCCAGTTTTAATTGAATTAGACACTTAACATCTCCAGGGCACTGGAGAGGGGCGTGCCTCCTGGAGCGATTAGAGGACCAATAACATCTGGCACTGACCCGCGATGCTTACCTTTTAGGAAGCATCTCCTTTTAGGAAGCAGTCCTTTTAGGACTTTTCTCTACAGGTACAAAGTCAATGAATCTGCAAGTTTCTTATAGCATTGTACTCGTAACAGTCCAACGAATAAAATGCATCCAAGCTGGTACTCCAAAAACGTGTCTACCACAAGAAAAAGACATAAAAAGCACAACAATTCACTTTTCGTTTGTTGCAGAAGAAAAAAAAAGTCTGCGATTCATCCGGCTGTTTGCCGTCCATTTCAGAAGAAAGCTGACAAGCAAGGTAGGTTTCAATTCACTAGAACCTCGTGAACACATTGAGATTAACCTTACAGGGCTGTGACCAGAATTGGCCAATCAGCAAGCCAGTAAACAAGACTTGGTCAGCCTTTGAAAGCGAACTCCAATGTGGGTCATTGTTTTTTCACACGTGTGAACAGCCAACTAATCGTGGTTAAACTCCAAGCAGATTGACGGTACATTTAGCCAATGAGATGAGCTTTCCGTGGATATATGATTTGCCACAGATCTTTCCAGTGAAGATACCGTAATTTTGCTGCACAAACAGAGGAGCTGCCTCCAGAGCGTCAGCATAACGCGTGAAGACGCACAAGAGTGCACAGAGTGAATCGTATCAGACGCTGTTTATTGACGCTGTTTGTTCATAATTTTGATACTATGGCCTCAAAGAAGACATTTTTGCGGATCGAGGACATTCTGGAAGAAATTCAGCGTCGACGAGACAAACTTCCGCAGAGTTCAGAAGAAAGTGATGCCAGCGTTGACTCTGTGAAAGAGCGTTGTTTTGAAGAATTGAATAACACTGTATAAACTCCACTTCAGATACTAAGTCAAGTTTCTATATTTTTACATAACTGCATACCTATAATTTCATGTTGTTGTTGTTACATAAGTATGTTGTTAAACGGACAGTTTTGTTTATACTACTTTTTTTCTGTTTTATAGTGAGTCTTCATCTTCGTGTGGGAACCTGAATCTAAATAACAAAAGAAGCCAAACCCTGCACATTCACACCTCCAACCCCCACATTCACCTCTCTAGATGGGCCATAAAGACAATGACCCAGTGTGGCACACTGAAATTGGCCTGTAACGTTGACCATTCAATATGGGTCTGCACAACTATTGTTTTATATTGTTCTATATATTTATGTATACCAGAGGTGTGGACTCGAGTCATGTGACTTGGACTCGAGTCAAACTCGAGTCATGAATTTGATGTCTCGACTTGACAAAATATAAAAAGACTTGCAACTTGACTTGGACTTTACCATAAATAACTTTGACTTTCACTTGGACTTGCGCCTATTGACTTGTAAAGACTTGCTACTTTCCATAAAAAGCCCAAAGATAAAAAGTATGTTGACACGGACCACTCTATCTCTCTTTATGTGTCTGTGCGCGTGTGTGACAGAGAGCATGCGCGCATTCGGACGACATCCAATCAGTAGACTGTTTTGATTCGACAGCGTCCAATCTGACAACAACTTGAACGCGCCAGTTAGTGAAATGATACCTAAGATAGTTTCGTATGGCTATAAAAATTACGATGTGGTCAACAAAAAACTAATTGCAGTACGTAAAACATGCGGGTCGAAGATTACAGACGGAGATGCCACAACTTCCAACTTTGTTCGACACTTGAAGTTACACAAAGAAAGGTAAGTTTTAAGTTATGTCAAGACTACCTTATCAGCTGAGTAATTTTCTAGTTGCATGTTTATATCAATGAGACAGTACATTTCCTCAACGTCACCTTTCAAACACTATAATCTGCAAACCCCTGCTGGTTCATACTGATTAGGATTTTCAAAGCCGAATTGTTTGTATGAGGTAGCCTGCGTGAGTGTAGCACACAAGGTAGAGAGCAAAGATCTTCAACGTTATGTGAAAAAAACAACGTTATTGTTTGTATGAAGTAGCCATTGAGTACTTCATTGAGAATATGTGCTACCATTTTACATTGCTGCTAGAAGGATTTGCATCTCAATCTCTCCAGCACACACACGATTCAGTTGACAAAATACCAATTTCACTCAATTTTACTTTGCAGCATACAGGAGTTGTTGGTCTACTGCTGCCTCATTGAGGTCGTTTGTGTAATTTTGGTTAATCACAAGTTGATCACCGAAGACATAACATATGCAGCTGGTTGTGGGAGATGGTTTGAAAGAAACCAAAGTAGTATGTCCTTGTCTTTCCAAATTATCAAAACTTAGCTCACTGCTGCACACAAGCACAACGTTCAAAGATCTTTTTGATGATGAGTTTGGGGAGTAGAAAGACATCCCTGCTGCAGTGAAAACGAGATGGAACTCAACACTGAGGCAAGTAAAAGCAGTCCTTCAGTGTGATCACCTAAAGCTCTGTGCTGTGCTTGAAAAGGCCGGGCATAAGGAGCTGTCATTCTCACAACGAGAATGGAATCTGTTGAAGGAGTTGGTGGACATCTTGAAACCGTTTGGGGAAGCAACTGATTTGACGCAGGGGGAGAAGGTCATCACAATCAGTGCAGTTGTTCCATCTGTCTTGTCCCTCAATCACCACCTCGAGAAGCTGAAGCCTCAAGTTCGTTTCCTGAGCGGCTTGGTCAGAAGTCTCCAGACGTCCCTGAAAAAAAGATTTCTTGGGATTTTCATTAATGTGAAAATGGCCCAGTCTCAAGAAGGAATCACTGCCCTGTTTTCAGACAAGACCGAATGCTCAGAAGAAGAGGACATTGGAGAAAGAGAGGGACTGTTTGCTGCATACCATAAGAGGCAGAAAAGTGATGACCACGCCAGGAGTACACCTAAGTCACTACATTGACATTGCAGAAGGACAGAACGCCCTTTTGTTGTGGGCACTGAACATGAAAACTCTTCCTTCACTCTTCAGAGTGGCCATCAGAGTCTTGGCAGTGCCTGCATCTAGTGCTCCAGTGGAGCGAGTTTTCAGCCATGGTGGCATCATTCTGCGTCCCCATCGTGCACAAATGACTGACAGACTTTTGGCCAATCTGATCTTTTGCAAATGCAATGCAGTGTAGGGCCTTGACAGAAAAGCATGTTATGTTCATTTTATTTGCCTCCCTCACCCCTCCTCTAATCTCTCTTTCTCTCTCTCTTTCACTCACTCTCTCTCTACTCCTACCCACTCTGCCTTTCTAATAAAGACCTGATATTTTTTAGAGCCCAGGCTTCTGTACGATCACACTGTACAACCCATATAGTACACTGTATACCTATACACAAGCAGTCCTACACACATACACAATCACTCATCTCTCTCTCTCAAACTCTCTCTCTCTCACACACACCAGTCTCTCTATGGATATGTGAAAACATTGTTAGAAAAAAAATGTGAAAACTTAAAGGACTGTTTTGCAAAACTGTGGATATTTTGTGACAAAGAGTTTTGGAGAGTTAGGACACTGATTTTTGGGCTGTGATTTTCTTTTATAAAGTGGAGACATGTTTGAAAAGATTCTGGTTACACTTTTGAAAGTAGTTAAACATACTGAAAAGTATATTTTTTGTGGAGATACTTTTAAGTAAAGTAAAACTGTTTGCAGGACTATGTTTTTGATCCTCTCTTCATCCAAGTACATGTTTTGAGGGTGAAGGCATGGTTTTTAGTTTAAGGATATATTTTAGTTTTCAAACAGTCATTTCAGGTGAAGACAATTTCAGAAAGTTGGTTCAGTTTTTCAGACCTGTTTTGCAATACAAGGCCAACTCGTTCTTGTGCAATATGCTGTGGAGACGAGACACAGCACTGTTCAGCACTTTTTCAGAAAATTACATTTGTATTTTTGTGTATCTGAGAAATGATCTTTCATAAAAAAGGTCTGTTTAATAAATACAGATCTTACAACCATACATAATCTGTATACATTTTATTTTGCTGTTAAAAACACTCGAAAAGACTCGAAAGTCAAACCGTAGGACCAGTGCCGGCCCTAACCATTTAGGCGCCCTAGGCAACATTTCAGATGGCGCCCCCCACCCCCCATCCCCCAACCTTCAACTACAGCAAAACACAACTCATGGATCATTTTATTGAACTTTATTAAAACAAGGTGCTCTAACAATCGAGTGCAAAAATATAAATACATAAAATAAGTAAATATCACTTCAATAACAACATAATATAAAGTGCAACTTTTTACATAATAAAAACTGTAAACAAATGATCATATAAACTACAATATATTAATAAGTGACACAAAAATAAAACAAAATTACTAAATGAAATAACAGCACAGTGTACAAAATCAAACTACTGAGACCTCTAGTGGTGAGTCTGAAACTACACATCCACCTTTTTAAAGTTACATTTTTCTACAGTGTGACTCTCCTTGATTTTCTACTGGCAAAGTCATCAATGACATCATCATATGATATTTGTTTTGAGACTACATGATTGATACTTATGACTGCAAGCCCACTATGTCGTTTCTGCATCATTGTAGATCTTAAATATGTTTTGATGAGTTTTAGCTTTGAGAAGCTTCTCTCAGCAGATGCCACTGTAACTGGAAGTGTTGC
Source organism: Danionella cerebrum (assembly GCA_007224835.1). Classification (NCBI taxonomy): domain Eukaryota; kingdom Metazoa; phylum Chordata; class Actinopteri; order Cypriniformes; family Danionidae; genus Danionella; species Danionella cerebrum. The sequence continues at coordinate 32,834 of SRMA01026882.1, read as the reverse complement.
TGAAATTCTGAGAGCAACCCATATATTGGGGTAAATTTCTGCTAGTTTTTTCTCATGGAGGAAGGTCAAAAGTTCCAGGTGGGTCATATTATTTGATGGCATTTTTGGAAAGTTGTCCATTTCTCTTGCCAGTTCGGTGCCATCAATGTCTGGCTGGCTGTTGTGTGTCAGGGCTGTGCTGAGGGCTTGACAGCGCTGTAGCAACTCCTTTTCAATGTTGGGGAAATTTATCAGCACTCCAAACTTGTCACTTATTTGTCCTAAGTTCTGAAATCTCTCTTCAAGAGAAGAGATGGCTGTATCAACTACAACATTAAAAAATGTAGTTTCCATTTTTTTTAGAGCATCATCTAGTGGCTCATCTGGAGACTCATATGCAAAGTGTCTTTTGGTGGTTCTTAACCTTTTTTGCTTGAGCACAGCCTCCACATTCATTTTCTCACACATATCCTTTGCTGTATTTTTGTTAAGGGCAAGCCCCAAAGGTATAAGGAAAAAGGGCTGAACTCAAGTGCACCGTCAAACAATGGGCTTTATTAAAAAAAATAATTAAACAGAAAAACCCCTTGGTAGGGAAAAGCCTAACTAGCTAAACTTAAACAGCTAAACTAACTAGAACAAAACAGGATCTCAGAACAAGACAAAACAATGAACTTACAAAAATACACTGCAGTATTAAGCAGTCAGGTACAGTGATCAGGCTAGCAGCAACACAGCATGTAGTAAATATATTTCCATATACGCAGATACAATGAACCCACCCCAAGTGAAAGAAAGGACAGGACTAAATAGGGGAGAATTAACGAGGCAGAGTGGAAACCAGTGGGGGAGGCAGGTGCAAACAATCAGGGCTAACGAGAAGGGGAATGGCAGAGCGCAAGTAATCAGGCTAAACTATTAGGGACAGAACAAAACAAAAGTAACAATTAAACAAGTCCTAACAATTTTGTGCATCTAAAAAGCCTGTGCTTCTGTAGGATGTGAGGGAATCCCTGGTTTTCTTCAGCAAGTCCACAGCCACATCTATCTGCATGGAAGGTGACTGCATCAGTTTGCTGACATACTGTATCTTGCTAAGAATGTCATACCATATATATGCAGTACATATGCAAAAACGGTATGAGCCTACTTCCTCAGCCAAGGGCTGGGCTTCAACTCTGACCACAGGGTCTGCTGTAGTTTCCCTAACCTCCAGGAGAGCATCTCTTACTTGTCCAACCTGATACCTCAATGCTTTTTATCCTGCTCTCCCATCTAGTCTCTGCCCATGCTTTTAAAGTGAGACTTTTTACATGGTTAAGAAGGATGCCCCACCTGTGGGTGGAAGCTGAGAAAAGCTTGAACAACTTTGTCAAATATCCAAAGTAGCCTAAGGCATCTGGTGAGCTTTTTGCAGCATCAGCTACTACCAGGTTGAGAGTGTGGGCACCACAAGGTACAAAAAAGGCTCTAGGGTTCTGCTGCAGGAGTCTTGCCTGTACACCCTTATTTTTCCCCTTCATGTTAGCCCCATTATCATATGATTGTCCTCTGCAGTCATCAAATGGAATATTCAGCTCCTGTAGCCTTTTTAAAATTAAAGAAGACAGACTTTCCCCCTGTTGACTCCTCTGCCACCAGGAAACCAAGGAAATGCTCCTTTACCTGTGGATTGTCTTCTAGTGACACAATCCTAATAATCACAGAGAGCTGTGGCTAAGGTCTGGTGTGCAATCTAGAATAATGGAGAAATACTTTGAACTTTTGATATCATTCACAATACTGTGCATTATTTTCGAACTGATGCACTCTATCAGTTCATTTTGGATGTTTTTTCCCAGATAATTTACATGAGTGACAGTTCCACTTTCAACTCTGCTCACATGCTGCTTCAACACAGGGTCAAATTTTGCCATAAGCTCCACTTCTTTTAAAAAATTGCCATTGTCTGGCTTGTAAAGTGTGTCAGTGGACCCTCTTAACGCCATATTTCTTTCAGCTAAAGACTGAATAATTGCCACCAACCGATAGAGAACATCACGCCATCTTTTTCTTTCAGCCTCAGCAAGAGCCAACTCCTGTTTATCTATTGTGAGCCCCTTTGCTAAACAAACCTCCAAGTCTTTCCATGTTGCCATGTTAGCATTATGCTCCTGGCTCTCCTCATGGACCTTTAATAGGTGGCTTACATTTTTCCAATCTTTAAGTCCTTCCCTATATTTAATTTGCATTCTCGCTTGGAAAACAATTTACAACAGAAGCAGTGCAAACTGTCATCCTTTTAGAGTACATAAGCCAACTTCTTCTGACCTTTTCTCCATTCACTAGGTGTCTGTTAAAATAGTCATGCTGACATCTCCGTCCATCGTTTTGTTTCGGAAATGTGAAGGTGTTTTTGATTTTAAATGGACCTCTGGTTATTAACTCTGTCCTTACCTTATCTGTTAGAGGCAATGGCCAGTCAGCAGGATCTACAGGTGGGGCTGCGCCTGTTACTACATCACTGGGCTGTGCTGAGGAGGTAGATGCAGGGGAAGGAAGCTGTGCTGAGGAGGTAGATGGTGCAGGAGGAGGCCCAGGATTTGCAGGGGTGGGGTTTAAATATTTCAACATTGCATCTGAAAAGAGAAGAACCATTGTGTTACAGTACAAATGTAGATACAAATTATGTAAATAATAATTAAAAATATATAAGCATTTGTATGACTTTGCATAAATTAATAATTGTATGTCCTTGCACATTTACATCAACCAAGGGACTAGATATTAAAATTAGCCAAAGGCTACAATCTCATATTTACAAAATATTCATATTCATCTGTCGGTCCCTTTAAAAAATAATAATAAGTTACTTTCACCATACTCTACTTACTATATACAAAGCTTTTGATATTTCTGACATGCAAATAAGATTAGGCTAAATTCCAATCACTTTATACAGTAGCATGCATGCTTGCTGGGCAATTGCAAAATAAAAGGAAAACAAAAAATGCAACTGTGAATGCTTATGCAATATTACTTAACACATTTCTTCCAGGAATGCAGTTTACAAGTTCAGAGTAGTTTAATTAAATCATGAATACAAAACATTCCTATTTGTCAACAGTAATAACAGGGTTCAAAAGCATTCTTGTCAGTCTAGGTAGGCCTACATTAGAAAATATAGGCTATAGAGTACGTCTTTTTCTAAGCTCATAACTGCTGCAGTGCTGCAGGAGTAATTGGTTATGTTAAGCCCAGACCGTTTATCAGCGCAAAACTAATGCTAAAGAAGGCTATTGTTTAAGCTGTTAGCATGTCACCTCGCTCCGCACTTCACTCACCTAATTACACACTAACAAATCTTATGCTACTGTCAGGGAATATAATTCCATCACATCGTTACTGTACCTTGGTCTTTTTCGCGTTTTTCTTCCTCCTCTCTTCGTTTTTTCCTTCCCTGGGCACCTGAGAGCTTGCTTGGTCGTTTTGACATGATGATAATGATGTCGCTGATAATAACAACAGGGCAATAGCGGGTGGGTGACAAAGAGGTCACGTCAAAAAACACAAACACACGTCCATCCCCCTCCCCAGAGTCAAGTTAGGTGACAGTGATCCAGAGTAGAGGGAGGGGGCGCCCACTGACCCATAACATAACATAAAATTAAAACGTATGTATTATATTATTTTTCACCGTTTTGTGGTGGACTAGGGGCGCCGCGCAGGACGCGTATAATTACTGTGTAAAAAAAAAAAAAAAATCCCCCCATTTGTGGCGCCCCCTGGCCGAACGGCGCCCTTAGCATCTGCCTATACTGCCTATGCGAGGAGCCGGCTCTGCCTGCAAGAGGGATCTGAAGGAAAGGTAGAATGTATTACCAGATACATCAACGAAGGTAACCTATGGCCTTGGATTTATTACCTCTGCAAACATCTTTGTGAGTACTTCTCATCTACTGGTTAGTCATAGACCAGGTGGATGTTCATGGAACAAAAATGGAAGCTTGGTCACTTGTACTCTGACAGGAGTAACCAAGGCAGATGTGGGTAAATTCTGGTGTGTGACAGAACAAATCACATCAGATTCATACGAGATGGTAGTTAATGTTGAAGTGATTCAACAAATTCCTTCCCCAGCGTTAAAACAAATAATAGATTCAATTCCAAACCCTGATCAAATTATTAGTGATTTGGACATAACAAATAGAGTGGAAGTTATGAAAACTACAAAACTGCTAAAATAAAATGTGAGGGGAAATCATGCATGTGCATTATGATTTCTTCAACATGAAAGTTTAAACCTTAACGGAAGCTGTTGGATATGTTTGCAGATGAATCAGGAATGGCAGACAGAGCAAATTACTATTGATCTAGTAAAACAAAATCAATGTAAAATTCCCAAAGCTATGGCTATTAAACGTTAATGGGAGAAGCAATTAAAAATAAAGTGAATTTAGACAACATTCAAACTAATTGTTTTACTGATAAACCTATGTATTCACAACTAAGTTTTGAAGTAACAACAAAAGCAGAAGTGTGCATATGTTCAAAGGTGGGAAAATATGACGTAGGGTTATCGCAATGTAACATGAAAATAACCTTAAAGAATAACACAGAACAATGTTCAATTTTAGGTAAAAAATGGAATAACTGTTGATTACTATTGTCCATTTTCAGTATTAGATTCAGCCCCGGCTGCAGTATGGGTATGTGGTATGAGAGCATATCATCAACTTCCTCAGAAATGGAGAGGGTGTTGTTATGCTGCCTTACTCTCGACGGGTACATCAGTTCTAATACAGGATAGTTCAATTGAAAACTCGCGTGCAAAAAGAGACATAAATAGAATACCAAGATTTACCGTATTTTTCGGCTCATAAGACGCACTTTTTCTTCCCCAAAACTGAGGGGGAAAAGTTGGTGCGTCTTATACAGCGAATGCAGAGCGCCTCGAAGTCCGGTCACGGCCGTATGAGAGGCGTAAGAGCTCCGGAGCTAGGCCGAAGCAGCGGCCATATTTGTACACCCAGCGCTGCGCGCTGACGTCATCGCCCATCTCTGCCATTGCGCGGCCGTAACTAAAACGGGGGAAAAAACTACATTTCCCACAATGCCTTTAGCTTCCGCATCCATACTCACGAGCGAAACTAAGGAGCTCAGCTGCCGTTTCTCACACATTCAACGCATTTGAGTGATCTCTCACGCTACAAACCCGATTTCTCATGCTAAAATACGTTTCAAGATGTTTATCTGCAATGTTTTTTTTAACCTGACGATAAGATGATGATCGATCTGCATCGTCTTCAGTCTGTGAGGGTTTTTTTTCCGCTAAACATTCACTTGGACAGTTTCACAAACTTGGACAGTTTGATCCTTCATTAATGGAGTTATGTGGGTTTTCATAAGCTGACAAAAATCAAAAGGATTTATATTATAACAGCAGGTGAAAGTCAGATGCACAGCGCTCTCTCTCTCGCTCTCTCTCGTGCGTGAGGAAAACAAAACGCTCTCAATGACTGAAACTCTTCTTTATGAACTCAAACTCAAATCATCTCTCAACGGTACATCTCACACATGTACATACGAGATAACAAACGTAAGTAACGTGCTCTGCAATTGGGTAGTGTTCCTAACCAGGTAAGAGCGCATAAGGATCATATCTTAACACCATGCAACCGAATTGTCACTTAAATAAGCTATAAATAATGAGTTATTTAACATTAAGGAGTAGTTACATTTATTTTACATTAAAATAGTTATTAATTAATTATTAAATAATTATTATTTTACATCTGGGGTGCCCAGATTCTTTTAAAGGTTTAAAAGGGGGCTCAACTAAAAAAGTTTGTGAACCACTGTCATGGTTGCCAGGGTAGCGGTTTTCCCGCACAATTGGGCTATTTTAGAAAAGGAGTTGCGGGAAAAAATACGGAGTTGCGGGTTGCGGTTTTTTGGGCTACATTTATAATGTACCGCGGTCGCAAAAAAATAAATAATAATAATAAATAATAATTGTGGACAAAGATAAAAGGGAACCTTTTATTAGTGGGTGTTGATCCCCGGGAATGAATACTTGGCAACAAACGCTGCTTCTTGCGAGACGCAAATAGGCGCGCGCGCCACATGTGCTTTTGACATAACCAATCAAGCATCATCATCATCACGTCACTCCTTGAGAGCGTTGTAGTCAGAAGCGTCGGTTCGGTTGTCTGTGGATGAACAAGTACAAGTAGGCACTTCTGACTAGGGTCAAAAAAAATTCAGAGAGCACATGTTCTTATTTGACCTTTATTGTATGAGATTGTGTATTAAAAAAGCACAATGTGTGATATTAAGAATTTGGGTTAGACAAAAGGCCAATACTTTAAACTTAAACTTATATAAATTTTTAAGGCCCTTTGTGGGAATCCAGCCGTTGTCTAATCTGATTGGACACTGAAAAATTGGGCTAGTTTTCATTCCATTTGGGCGGATTTTGAGTTGTCATTGGGCTGGAAATATTTCTGGGACCTGGCAACCCTGACCACTGTATTATTACTAATGTGGGGGCAATGTTGCACTGGAACAGTGATGGTGATAACGAATGGTGGACTTTAGAATGATGAGTGGGGGCAAAGTAAAACATTACAGCCTTTTTTTTGTTACTTTTACTGTTTACTGTCTGTTCATGTTACATGTTTGGTTGTTAACTTTTACACAGTTAATATAAAACATTTTACAAAAGTATTTGGTTCAGAATCTTTTTTTCCTAGATCTTCCTCTTTTAAAATTGGGTGCGTCTTATGTGCCGGTGCGTCTTATGAGCCGAAAAATACGGTAATGGGTATGTTTTATCAGATCCATGGGTCACCGGCAGCGAACATAGGATGGTCTTTATTTCTAGGAGATGGTATGATGATGGCGTTGAATAAAATCAATGGGTTAGCTTACAGTATGTTATCCTTAGCTAATGATACTGAAGTTGCGTTAGGACTTATCAATAATGAAATGAAGAACATTAGAGATGCGGTTATTCAAAATAGACTGGCTTTTGTTGGACTTTTGAGGGTCCAATGCGTGTTCAAAATGATTTTAGGAGAACGTGTGTTAATAAAAAGGTAGATTTAATAAGTATTATTACAAGAGGAGAACAATGCGGTGCACCGGAGAAATCTTCCCAGTCTGTTCCCAGGATGATTTCTGCCTCATGTCTGTTCGTCATCAGCTTTTAGTCTCATAGTTCAGTTTCACTCTCGGCCCCTCCCCTGATGCGTTTCCTTTGAAACAAAACAGTAATATTCTGGAAGAGTATACTTATCTCTTCCTGTCTGGGAAGAAAAGGGGAGTCAAAGCAGTCCTCTTTCCCTTTTCCGAGGCCATGTATAATAAAACCATTCATTCTCATTATAGTGAGATCTAACTTTACAAGCATAGGAAGTTAATTAAATTTCCCACAAATCCCTCTCTTGACCTCTGAAAGAGGTCACACCTCATAACATTTCTAACAGTAACCACATGGTCCATTGAGACAGTTATACCGAACAACAAACTAGTTATAACACATCACATTGATAAAACATCAAGTTCCATAAAAGAAATCATCTTTAAAAGTATATAAAGTATGCGATTCGATATTAAGCTTAAAACAAATCATGTTCGATAGCATTCAAAACACAGTTTACAAATATTTTTTTTTTCTCTTCCTCCCCATACTAACATGGATCCCAGCACGATCTACTATAACCGAGCCCAAACACGGAGCACCCCCCGAGGACAACACAACCACACCCGCCCAAGAACAACCCACAGTCCATCTACCAACACCCCAATAAAAGATTTGAAAGTACTCAATGTATTTTTCCAGACAGCAGTGTCTCTGTTCGTCTCTTTTCATGCACAAGGGCCCCTCAAACCCTTCGATGTTATAGTTCATTGTAGTCGTTAGAGACGGCATTTGTATATTCAGTGCCGTCAAAACGGTCTGGTATTTCTGCAGACCCACTTCAGTCCGGGGTGTGGTGAGGCCATGGAGAATGCCCAAGGACAAGTGTAGCCGCACATCCACAGAAGATCCCCGCATGTGAACCAAGCACAGCATCACGGCCAGTATCCATCCGAGTAAGGTTTTTCTCAAACAAAGAAATCCATAATTAATAATCATTTTCAACCAAAAACTTTTTTTTTTTTAAGATATATACAGCAATTTGACTGACATGAATCCCAAAAATATGCTATAGTGCACAAAACCAAAACACAGGAACCCCCCCAACGACAATACAATCCCACACATCCAAGAATAACACACAGCTTATTAACCAACACCACGATAATGATAAGGCACAGGTCCATCTTCCATCCGACATCCTCTAGCGCAAGACCAAGAATCCATCTTCCATCCGACCAAAAACTCCCCTTTTGTGTAGTGGAATGGGAGTGAAAGCAAAGTTCTTTGTGAGATATGGGCGAAACCACATCTGCCCATTAATCATTGATAACAGTGGGAGTACCACAGAGAGAAAATTCCTTCCGGAGGCCCCCTTGGGCACCAGTTCGCAGAATGACTCTACAATCAGAGCCCTTTAGTGTCCAGTCTGTACCTTAGAAACTGTTGGTTTGAAGGGTGAGCCAGTTGACAATGGAGTGTCAGCACGATGACTGCTTGGAACACTCATCAGGCTCAATGGTGTTGGCTCATAGGATGTGGTGAAGCCGTAGTGTTACCCAGGGATGGGCGCAATTGCATGTCCCACGAGAGGCCCCCGCCTCCCGGTTCAGCGCAGCACAGTGATAGGATTCATCTCAGCAAGGCCAACCTCAGAATAAGAGAACAAACCATTAGAAAAATATCAGATATTAAACAACTTCATATTATATAGTCAGAAATCAAAAATACTAATAAAAAAACTATTTTTTTTTCAAAATAAAATGCAAAATAAAATCAATACACTAGTATAAAGCAATAAAAGACTGATAAAACAATGGAAACTAACACCGTAAGGATGAATGCTGTTTAAGATGAACAGTTGGATGGTGGATGTCGTAAGGATTGATCATCCTCTCAGGTCAAAGGCTCTCTTTAAAATCTCAATAGTGGGAACAGAAGGAATATTAGGAATGCTTGTTCTGAAAGAGCCAGTAACTATGATAAAGTAAGCTTTCGTTTTTTTCAAACATTCATTCATCATTAATGACCATTCATACATTAATCAATATCTTTTCTCTTTGAATCACACATTTACTCTTCTCCATTCCAGGTCCTCCTTGCACACAGGCATCACAGTCTCTCTGACTATGGAATAAGTTCCTTTCATACAAACAAAACAAACATTCATGCATCCTAGATCAAAATATTTTACTTCCTTGCATTCAGTTTTCTCATCAATCAATGAGACAGGATTAACTGAGGCAGGAGTTATGCCAACAGTGTTGGAATCTACAGCAACATTATTTTATTTTGAAGACCAGCCAGTAAACACGCTTTAAGATCTCTCTTGAGTAACATCCCAGAAACTGAGATAATATAATGTTAAGCCACATTAAACATATCATCTTTACAGTTGTCTAATTTAAACGTTGTAATTTAGTAAATAAAATACTATTATAAATATTAAATATTATATTATATTTATATTATATATAAATAGTAAATATTATACTTTTATAATAATTAAGAATAAAGAAAACAACACTCCGGACCTAACTTCTTATCCACAACACTAAATACAACCTTCCTAGTCTTCGGAGGGTTACCAATTGGGAGACAGAGTCTCCCCCCCGGGGTGCCTCCAAAAATAAAAAACTAAAATAACAAACTAAAACAACAAACAGTGACCCGATGGAAGGTCCGGCGCTAGGCACGGTCAGCTGGATCACTCTAACTAACCGGAGCGTAATTTACTCTGTCCAAAAAATGCAACTAAGGATCTCAGATGAAAAAATCTTCTCTGGCTGGTCCAGTCTAAATTTTTATCTACACTCTTCTTCTCGTTGGCATTTTTTATTTTATTTTATTTTATCTTTTTTTTTTAAATTATTATTATTTTTTTTTTTACATGTCCTAATCGGGAGCCGACAAAGGGCATTTGTGACAAAACCAAGAACAAGAAAGATATAAAGTTCTTTTAAGAGCGCGTATGTGAGAGAGCAAAAATATGCGAGAACGCGCACCAGAAGATAAGTGTGTGTGAGAGAGAGAAAGAGCAAAAGACTCCAAGACTCTCACACATTCACAGACACAGCATACATTTCAGCAAGAAAGGTATAAAGGAAAAACAAACAAAAAAATTGAAATAACACTTTAACCACCGACCGTAACAATCAAGTCTTCCTCAATTATCATTGCTTTAGACCAAATTTTAATCTTTCAGTCATTAAATTATTATATCAACAAATGTTATTTCTGAAATTTGGATAGTTGTTTGTTTAAAAATGAAATTATGAATCTAAAACACATCTGTTTATGCTCTCATTCATCAGTAAAGAAATAATTTTTAAATTAAGACAAAATAAATTTGGATAGCATTCACATTTCACACTCCTCCCCTTCCTCCACCTCGCCGGACAGCAGCAAGGGCATTGTGTAGGGGGGTGGCCCATCATCCCTTTCTCTCCACTGCAGCCACAATCACCCTGCTATACAACGATCCCATGCATGGGATACAACAACATCCACAGGTCACTATTATAGCTATAAAGGTAGTGATAGAAATTAGAATTGAGGTAATCATCACTTTATATTTGCCAAATGTGTTTGTCAGCCAGTCATCTAAGGGGTTGTTGACACCAGATTGCTCCGCCATTGTTTTGGACAGGACTTTTAGTCCCTCTAATGCTCGTGTTACAGATCCATCCGAGGCAGTGTTATTGGGAATGAACGTACAACAATAACCTTTGATCATTGCACAAACTCCTCCTTTTTCTGCGAGGAGCATATCCAATGCTATCCTATTCTGGATAGCCATCAGGGAAGTCGGCGCAAGCTGTTCTGCAAGTTCCTATGGCATCTCTAGTTAAATTAGCTAATCTCATAACATTATAATGAACATAATTTATCCAGTCAACATTTTTATTTGGAGTTCTCGAAACCTGCTTTTATTTGATCTGCTAACTTGTATTCATCTGGTACTCCTCCGGGAACTCCGATTGCATCTATGTAAGTGGGAGAATTCAGGGTCAAGTCAAAAGTTCCTGCTGCTCTTTTCTGATCTACCTTTTTGTTCTTCATGCCTTATACCTATTAATGCTAGTGGTGCTGCTAGTCTAACCATCGCGCATGTTCTCACAGTGATTCCTCCTTCTATTCTTACAAATAATCTTCTGTCCCCACAGCTATAATACAATCCACCACGAGCCCATGGGCATATACTGCATTCTGCACTGCTTCATTACACCATGAAAGATTAATATGTCCCACTCTAACTCTTGGGTTGTAAGCACTGAAATTAAAGCTTGTAAAATTTCCTGATTCTGCTGAGAAGGCCTCCATCTTTGTTTGATTGTTAATTACTGGGAAGATTTTAGATAAAGTGTCACTTCCCTTCGGTTTTGCTTTCCAAGTAATAGACATCATGCAATCATAGCCTCTTTTATCAGTTTTGAATAGAGGAGCTGGTGCAATTTTAATAGTTGGCCTAGCTTTGGCGTAAGCTACACAATTTTCCATTTGCATTTCTCTGGCTGTGGCAGCAATCCATTCTAACCATAAATTTGAATCCCAATATCCAGTAGCTTATCCCATATTGTCCTCAGGCGTCATTTTAGTATAATCCATTTCCATCACCACCTTACTCCCTGCAATTTCTTTGGTGTGGTCTCTTATTGGTACAACAACTGGCTTTTCTGGTTGTTTTGGCGTTTCCAAAATAAACTAATTTTATCAATCCCCATGGGTCTTTTCCACTTACTTCTACTCCTAACTGTACCCATAGATGTTTTTCCTGGTTGTACATCTTTATCATGCAACGTTTTTTGTGGGTGCAGAATCTCTCTGGAATTGTACTTTCTTTCTCCACCATTCCTTCTCATTACTTTCTATTTAACTCATGTCTGGTGTCCAATGGAGTCCCGTGTATTTGCCTATTTTCCTACCGCATTCTTTTGAAATGAACCCCCTTAGGCCTCTACCACAGTGACTTTTCCTCCCACAAGTATACGTCATAACCTCTTCACTGATTATCTTGTCCCCCGCAATCTATTACATCTCATAGGTTGAAGGTGAATAATGTGGTCAAGCCCTTAACATAGTTGAACGTTATTCCCCCAAATTCCTTTAAGCACTTATCTTGTTTTGTTCCCAATTGTCCCACATCCCTTTTGGATCTTACCAGAGCTTCATTTATATATATATATATTTTTTTTATTTATTTATTTATTTTTCTTTCTCTGTTTTCCTTTTGCCCCCTGGCTTGCTCAGCCTCGCATATCATCAGTCCCCCCACAACTGTGGCAGCCATTATACCTATGAAAATTAACACTTTCCAGTTTTCCCATAGTTGGATTCTGACCTGGCCCCCCATTGCTCTATAACGGTTCATTACTGGTACTGGTTTTCTATCTGTTGGGATCCACACTTCGGACTCTTCGGTTGCTACTGTGGTAGTAGTTTCTTCAATTATAGTTATTATCAAGATCTCTTTAGGTCATCTTTCTTCTGGATACCCACTTGTCTTAAAAATCAATTAACACTTAAAATTTCAGAAACTAATACTCAAAAAATCTACAAAAAAGCTTCAAGCAAAAAAAATTGATATAAAATATGACAAATTTAAAAATGTAAAAAATGAGACCTACAATATAGCAAATTCAAAAAATGTAAATAAGAAGTATTTGTATAAGAAGAAATACATATGCGTTATCACAAAAGTTTTGTAATATTTTGTAAAATTAGAGGATACTAAGCCATTAAAAACATAAGCGGAAGAAAATGTTAAAAAGATGCAAAAAATCCTGTGAGCAAAAATCATAAACACAACTTTCAAAAATTCGCAAAAATTCTGTAAGAAAACTTGTAAGCATACAACACTCAAGACACTCAAAGTAAATGAATCATTAAATGTTACTTTTCATTAGATTTTATCAGAACCTTTAAAGGTTTGCTCAATGATCTGAAGTACTTTGTAGTAATCCAGTTTGTCCAATCCACATCCCAGCCGGGGTATGGATAATTTTGCAATGTTTAGTTCATCACACCACCTTCGCATGCAGGTCAAGCTACTTTCAAAATCTTGATATGTAGGGAGATCTCTGCCAAGTGTTTTTGTGACTAAGTGAAAGACAATCCTGTCTATTTCACTCTCCATTTACTTTTCCTTGTGCTCTTACTTTTTCCAACTCTGTAACGTTCTCTGAATTTCTTGGCTATGCCTGCCGCAAAAGCACAGCCTGCGCTTACATAGTGTGCTACCGGCTCTCCTGGAGGAGCCAAAAACAGATCTCCTGTCTTAAGGACAATTTGCAATGCTTGTACTGGTGGGTGAAACTTTTTATTGGGGTCTTCTTCTCCTTCGGTTATATGTGTATGTGTTTGTGTATCACCTTCTTTCAAACTCGGTGTACTGTCCCTCTCTTGGACCTTCGAAGCAAGGTCCACTCTAGTGTCCTCCAGGGATCTTGATGGAGGGTCAGCTGGACAGCACTTCAGTAAAGCTGACCAGCGAGGTTCCTTCCATTTGCACTTGTAAACTCTTGACCGTACCCAGTCCCAGGCGTGATTGACTGGAGACGTAGGCGGATCCGTTGTGGGAGTAGCCGTGGAGGACATATCCTGAAACAAAGCTACTAATGGTGCAAGCTTTTCATAATACACCCTGTGTGACAGGGGCTGGACCGGCTCCAGCTGCAAAGGATCATGTGGGCCAAGGACCTGTCGTCCAGTTAATAGTTCAAAAGGCATGTATCCTGTCATGCGGCTCACAGAACTTCTTATTGACATTAAGGCTAATGGGAGGGCAGCTACTTTTTGTCTGTGCACAGATTTTTGCCAATTTGTTTTTTAATGTCAAATTCAATCTCTCAACATTCCCTCATGATTTTGGGTGGTAGACTGCATCAAAATGATGAGTCAGGCCCAAGGCCTTTTCAACTTGAGCCAAATGTTCATTTTTAAAGTGTGAACCATTGTCAAATCTGATTCGTCTGGGAAACCTGTGGTGAGGAATGTAATGATTGATCAAACATTTAATTACTGCAGTACTGTCTTCTTTGCCTACAGGAGAAGCTTCTGGACTTAATGTCAGTGATTATGTTCATTAGATCAGTAGAAATACTCCATGTACTCATTCATAAAATCCTGTTGAAAAATAAGAAAAATGTTTATAATCCCTCCAGAACACGATCATGACCTGTCAAGGAATAAGTCAAAAGCATCCGTACAAAACATGGTTTCTTAAGTTTCTTGATTACATTCATTCCTC
>SRMA01026882.1:3291-18298 GCA_007224835.1 Danionella cerebrum | reverse complement strand
CTGGCGGAAAATGCGTGTGAATGCAGAGAGCTGAAAGAGAATGCTTAAAATTGCTGAATTCCTTGGCTGAGCGGTGAAACATTAGAAAGTTAAAAGTGTCAAAAGTTGAAAGTTGAAGCTAAAAGGTGAAACACTGTAATTTGAAAAGTGTCACAATTTGAAAGCTGAAGCTGAAACATTGTAAAGTTGAAATATGTAAAGTTTAAAGTGGAAGCTGAATGTTAAAATATTAGAAAGTTGAAAGTGTCAAAAGTTGAAAGTCGAAGCTGGAAGGTGAAACATTGTAAAGTTGAAAATATCAAAAGTTAAAAGTGGAGGCTGAAAGGTGAAACATTTTAAAGTTGAAAACGTATAAAGTTGAAAGGTGAAGCATTGTAAAGTTGAAAATATCAAAAGTTAAAAGTGGAGGCTGAAAGGTGAAACATTTTAAAGTTGAAAACGTATAAAGTTGAAAGGTGAAGCATTGTAAAGTTGAAAGTGTCAAAAATAGAAAGTGGAAGCTGAAGGTGAAACTTTGAAAGTTTAAAGTGTCAAAAGTTTAAAGTGGAAGCTGAAAGATATAATATAAGTAAGTTGAAATTCTGTCTAGCATTTTCCTAACCTAAGATAAAGATATGGGAATTGCGTTGCTGTGGTAAAAAAGTCTGGTCGCTCTGGACGGGTCATTTACATAATAGATTGTTCCCAGTGTCACTATGAGTGAAACAAAACAACCCCCATGTCTCTCTCATTTTCCTAAGCTGAGATAGAGATGTGTCAATTTGGTTGCCATGGTAACCAGTATGGTTTCTATGGAGGGTCAGTGACATTATATAATGTTCCCTGTGTGACTACAAGTCATTTAGACCAACTCCAGTGTCTCTCTCATTTTCTAAGCTGAGATAGAGATGTGTAAATTTGGTTGCTATGTTAACCAGTATGGTTGCTATGGAGGGGTCAGTGACATTATATAATGTTCCCTGTGTGACTACAAGTCATTCAGACCCACTCGAGTGTCTCTCTCATTTTACTAAGCTGAGATAGAGATGTGTAATTTGGTTGCTATGGTAACCAGTATGGTTGCTATGGAGGAGTCAGTGACATTATATAATGTTCCCTGTGTGACTACAAGTCATTTAGACCAACTCCCGTGTCTCCCTCATTTTCCTAAGCTGAGATAGAGATGTGTCAATTTGGTTGCTATGGTAACCAATGTGGTTGCTATGGAGGGGTCAGTGACATTATATAATGTTCCCTGTGTTACTACAAGTCATTTAGACCAACTCCCATGTCTCTCTCATTTTCCAAAGCAGAAATAGAGATGTCTCAATTCGGTTGCTATGGTGACCAGTATGGTGGCTATGGAGGGGTCAGTGACATTATATAATGTTCCCTGTGTGACTACAAGTCATTGAGATAAACTCCCGTATCTCTCTTATTTTCCTAAGCTGAGATAGAGATGTGTCAATTTGGTTGCTATGGTAACCAGTATGGTTGCTATGGAGGGGTCAGTGACATTATATAATGTTCCCTGTGTGACTACAAGTCATTTAGACCAACTCCCGTGTCTCTCTCAGTTTCCTAAACTGAGAGAGATGTGTCAATTTGGTTGCTATGGTAACCAGTATGGTTGCTATGGAGGGTACAGTGACATTATATGATGTTCCCTGTGTGACTACAAGTCATTTAGAACAACTCCTGTGTCTCTGTCGTTTTCCAAATTTGAGATAGAAATGTGTCAACTGGGTTGCTATGGTAACCAGTATGGTTGCTATGGAGGGTCAGGTACCTCAATGAATGTTCCCGGGGTCGCTATTAGTGAAACAAACTCACCCCCCATGTCTCTAGCATTTTCCTAAGCTGAGATAGATATGTGTCAATCAGGTTGCTATGGTTACCATTATGGTTGCTATGGAGGGGTCATTGACATTATATAATGTTCCCTGTGTGACTATAAGTCAATTAGACCAACTCCTGTGTCTCTAGCATTTTCCTGGGCTGAGATAGAGATGTGTCAATTGGGTTGCTATGGAAATTAATCTGGTTGCTATGGATGAGTTGGCGACATCATGTTGTAATCTACATTCAACTTAGATCAATATAAAACAACTCCCATGTTTCTACGATGTTCCACTTAGAAGATATTTGACATTCAAAAATAATGTTGAAAAGTGGGCGTGGCTTGATGAATTTATGTTAAATCATAAGCAAGGATTGGCTGGATTAGTTATATGCATCCTTAATTTTGCTATGACTCTCCATTGTGAACCAATTACACAAGCTATTTTACATTAGGATCATATGGGAATCAATTGCCCCATTGAAATGAATGGCAGCAATGCATCTCTATGGCCCATTGTGAGTGTATGAGAAGGCTAAGCCAATCAAATTTCGTTATTCAGATTAGTTGATTAACAGCTGCCTCCAACTGCCACTTTTTGAATCGAGGAGACATTTCTCAGATGTTAACCATGCCTCAAACAAATAAACATTACACAAGAACCGTAAGACATATCGAGATGATTCTTTCTTTGTGAGAAGCAGAAGGCTTCAATGAAGATTATGGTGTAATTTTTTTTAAGATATGTGGAAAATTCTATTAGTTATGGCGAGTTAGAAAAAGCCTTAATTTAAAACCTTCAAGCATTATTTTCTGGGTGAAATGCATTGATCTTAATGGAGCAATTTGCTTCCCTCGTTAAGGTTTAGCCCTCCTAGTTTAAAAACCGTAGGTCATATGAAAAAAACAACTGCATCTTTGGAAAGAGGACAAATTTCTCTACTACTTTAATATAAATTTTGTGCATAAAGGGTAAAGTTTAGTTTAGGAGAGAGGAATTGATGAAGAAGTTTGAGATGTGAAAAATTAGAGTGGAAGCTAGAGTGGAGCAGAATTTCGTCAAAATCCAAATTCTTCAATAAACTTAAACTGTGATTTATAAAAATCTGTAAAAGATATGAAAAAGCTGAAAACATCTTTTAAAAGCTGAAAATGTGTTGAATTGTTTAAAATTTGAATGATTGCTGTAGCTGAAAGTATGCTGAAGATATGAAGGTTGAAAAAAAGCTGAAGATTGAAAGAGATTTGAAGTGTTTCCCATTCATTTCAATGGGAAAAATATTTTAAATAAAGTTAAATTTTGTAAAAAGTATAAAAGATATCAAAAAGCTGTATACGAGCAACATAGAGCAAAAAAAGCTGTACGTTTTGACGTTTGAATGGTGTTTCTAGGGCAAAGTATGATGAAGTAGTAGGCTCCGGAAAAAGGGGGGGGAATAAGAATAATAACTAGAAAGTGCATTTCCTAGCGGAAAATGCGTGTGAATGCAGAGAGCTGAAAGAGAATGCTTAAAATTGCTGAATTCCTTGGCTGAACGGTGAAACATTAGAAAGTTGAAAATATCAAAAGTTGAAAGTGGAGGCTGAAAGGTGAAACATTTTAAAGTTGAAAACGTATAAAGTTGAAAGGTGAAGCTGAAACATTGTAAAGTAGAAATATGTAAAGTTGAAAGTGGAAGCTGAAAGGTAAAACATTAGACAGTTAAAATTGTCAAATTTGAAAGTGTAAGCTGAAAGTTAAAACATAAAAATAAATGTGGCACATTGTAAAGTTGAAAATGTCAATCAATTGGGTTGCTATGGTAATAAGTATGGTTGCTATGGAGGGGTCACAGACATAATATATTGTTATCTGTGTGACTACGAGTAAATTAAACCTACCCCCATTTCTCTAGCATTTAGCTAAGCTGAGTTAGAGAAATGCCAATTGGGTTGTTATGGTAACACGTCTGGTTGCTATGGAGGGGTCACTAACATCATATAATGTTCCTTGAGTGACTACAGGTAAATTACACCAACCCTGTGTCTCTAGCATTTTCCTAAGCTGAGATAGAGATATGCCAATTTGGTTGCTATGGTAACCATATGGTTGCTATGGATGGTTTAGTTACCTCGGTGATTGTTACGGGGGTCATAATTATTGAAACAAACTCACCCCCATGTCTCTAGCACTTTCCTAAGCTGAGGGAGAGATGTGTCAATTTGGTTGCTATAGTAACCAGTATGGTTGCTATGGAGGGGTCAGTGACATTATATAATGTTCCCTGTGTGACAACAAGTCATTTAGACCAACTCCTGTGTCTCTCTCATTTTCCTAAGCTAAGATAGAGATGTGTCAATTTGGTTGCTATGGTAACCAGTATGGTTGCTATGGAGGGGTCAGTGACATTATATAATGTTCCCTGTGTGACTACAAGTCATTTAGACCAACTCCGTGTCTCTAGCATTTTCCTAAGCTGAGATAGAGATGTGTCAATTTGGTTGCTATGGTAACCACTATGGTTGCTATGGAGGGGTCAGTGACATTATATAATGTTCCCTGTGTGACTAAAAGTCATTTAGACCAACTCCCGTGTCTCTCTCATTTTCCTAAGCTGAGGTAGAGATGTGTCAATTTGGTTGCTATGGTAACCAGAATGGTTGCTATGGAGGGGTATGTGACATTATATAATGTTTCCTGTGTGACTACAAGTCATTTAGACCAACTCCCGTGTCTCTCTCGTTTCCCTAAGCTGAGATAGATATGTGTCAATTTGGTTGCTATGGTAACCAGTATGGTTGCTATGGAGGGGTCAATGACATTATATAATGTTCCCTGTGTGACTACAAGTCATTTAGACCAACTCCTGTGTCTCTATCATTTTCCAAAGCTGAGATAGAGATGTGTCATTTGAGTTGCTATGGTTACCAGTATGGTTGCTATGGAGGGGTCATTGACATTATATAATGTTCCCTGTGTGACTACAAGTCAATTAGACCAACTCCGGTGTCTGTGGCATTTTCCTAGGCTGAGATAGAGAAGTGTCAATTTGGTTGCTATGGTAAATAATTTGGTTGCTATGGATGAGTTGGTGACATCATGTTTAATCTACATTCAACTTAGATCAATATAAAACAACTCCCATCTCTCTCCGATGTTCCACTTAGAAGATATTTGACATTCAAAAATGATGTTGAAAAGTGGGCGTGGCTTGATGAATTTTTGTTAAATCATAAGCAATGATTGGCTGGATTAGTTATATGCATCCTCAATCTTGCTATGACTCTCCATTGTGAACCAATTACAAAAGATCTTTTACAATAGGATCGTATGGGAATCAATTGCCCCATTGAAATGAATGGCAGCAATGCATCTCTATGGCCCATTGTGAGTCTATGGGAAGGCTAAGCCAATCAAATTTCGTTATTCAAATTAGTTGATTAACAGCTGCCTCCAACTGCCACTTTTGAATCGAGGAGACATTTCTCAGATGTTGACCATGCCTCAAACTAATAAACATTACAGAGGAACCGTAAGACATATCGAGATGATTCTTTCTTTGTGAGAAGCAGAAGGCCTCAATGAAGATTATGGTGTAAAATTTAAAGATATGTGGAAAATTCTATTAGTTATGGCGAGTTAGAAAAAGCCTTAATTTAAAACCTTCAAGCATTATTTTCTGGGTGAATTGCATTGATCTTAATGGAGCAATTTGCTTCCCTCGTTAAGGTTTAGCCCTCCTAGTTTAAAAACCCTAGGTCATATGAAAGAAACAACTGCATCTTTGGAAAGAGGACAAATTTCTCTACCACTTTAATATAAAATTTGTCCATAAAGGGTAAAGTTTAGTTTAGGAGAGAGGAATTGATGAAGAAGTTTGAGATGTGAAAAATTAGAGTGTAAGCTAGAGTGGAGCAGAATTAGGTAAAAATCCAAATTCTTCATTAAACTTAAACTGCGATTAATTAAAATCTGTAAAAGATATGTAAAAGCTGAAAAGAGCTTTTAAAAGCTGAAAATGTGTTGAATTGTTTAAAATTTGAATGATTGCTCTAGCTGAAAGTATGCTGAAGTTATGAAGTTTGAAAAAAAGCTGAAGATTTAAAGAGATTTGAAGAGTCTCCCCATTCATTTCAATGGGAAAAATATTTTAAATAAAGTTAAATTTTATAAAAAGTATAAAAGATATCAAAAAGCTGTATACGAGCAACATAGAGCAAAAAAAGCTGTACGTTTTGACGTTTGAATGGTGTTTCTAGGGCAAAGTATGCTGAAGTAGTAGGCTCCGGAAAAAGGGGGGGGAATAAGAATAAAAAAAATAATAATAATAAATACGTAGGATAACAATAGTGTGAATGCCTCTGCATTCACACTAATAACTAGAAAGTGCATTTCCTAGCGGAAAATGCGTGTGAATGCAGAGAGCTGAAAAGAGAATGCTCAAAATTGCTGAATTCCATAGCTAAAAAGTGAAATTATAAAATGTTTAAATCTCAAACAAGCTGAAGCAATGCTTATGCTCAAAGTTGAAAGTGGATGCAAAAAGATGAAACCTTGAAAAGTTTAAAATCTCAATCTTGTTGAGATTTTTTAAATCATCTCAAATGTTGAAAGAATAATTAAAAGCTGAAAGTTTAAGCTGAAAGGAGAAACATTAAAAAGTTTAAAATCTCCAAAATGCTGAAAATTCAAAGTAGAAACTGAAAAGTTCAATGTGTAAAATCACAAAATTACTGACAAGTAGTCAATAGCTGAAAGTTGAAAGAAGAACTTGAAGCCCTGTGCCTTTAGAATTGTCCTAAGTTGAGATAGAAATATGCCAGCTGGGTTGCTATGGTAAAAATTCTGGTTGCTATGGAGGGGTCTTTGACATCATAGAATGTTACCAGTGTCCCTTTGAGTGAAACGAGTCAACCCCCATGTCTCTAGCATTTTCCTAAGCTGAGGTAGAGATATGCCAATATGGTTGCTATGGTAACCATAAGGTTGCTATGGAAAAGTCTATGACATAATAGAATGTCCCTGGTCTCACTAGTATTGAAACAAACTCACCCTCAGGTCTCTAGCATTTTCCTAAGCTGAAATATATAGAGATGTCTCAATTGTGTTGCTAGAGTAACCAGAATGGCAAAATAATTAAAAACATTTTTTGATGAAAGCTTAAAGTGGTAGCTGATATTTGAAGCATTGAATTTTTCAAATATGTTGTAACTCAGCAATAAAAGGATTTGTTGAAATGTACCTGTCGTAATGTGGGATACCAAGGGTCAAAGAACTGGACTGGGGTCGGGGCAAGGAGGACTTTCAGGTATTTTATTGTGCTGCCAGTGGTTAAAGTGGGATAAACCAAAACAACAACCAAACATAACTATTTACAAAACAAAACACTGTTGCTAAATAAAAAAGGAAAATTATGCTCAGCAGCAAAAACCTCTCTACTAAACTGGGTCAGCTAAAGCTTGCTATTGGATTTGCAGAGGTGGATCCAGCAACAAAATGAGGAAGGAGTCTATAAGCTCTAAGCAGAGCTAAGAGTCACAATGTTCCATCAATGTATAAGGTGACCTCACATTTTTCAAGGGAGTCAAAACCAGTCTGTTGTCTCCCACACTCTCCTCTAGACTGAATGAACTTGAGCTCTTTTATTGGAGAGCTCAAAATGGGTCGAACCATCAGCAGGTAAGTATGTTAACCTTTTTCACCCAAGAAAATAATGTCCATCCTTAAACAAAATGAAACTCAAATGTATACAATATGTTTTACGTCAACATTGGCAAACAACAATTACTCATTTGGGCAAACAACAATTTACATAAACTAATATATATTCATGTCTCTTGTTGGACTTTTGAGGGTCCAATGCGTGTTCAAAATGATTTAGGAGACGATCTGCAAACATACTGAAGTTTTATTTGAGTTCTTTGAAGAGAAACCAAGAGCACAGATACAGCGCGCGCCGGAGAAGACTGATCTTCTGACTTAAGGATCCAGAGCGACTGTTTTATACATTTTCTAAAAACAGGGAATTTCCAAAGAACAAGAGAATTTCTGTCTCAAACCCATGATACCAAAATCATATGACACCATGTGGCAGGATATCCCATGACTACAGCAAATGACACAAAAATCACATGGCGTCCCACGAGGCTTGCTCAGGCAATCTCTTTCACAAAAGCATATTACTGAATAATACCACAACGAAAGCATATTTTAATTATTGAATAGTACCACAGATCCCTCTCTTGGCCTCTAAAAGAGGCCACACACACAACGAAGTTAAACCTTAAAGCTAATCATGTCAAATCGAATATAAAAAACACAGCAACAAATTGAGTAATACATCAATTAATCATAAATACTCAAAATTCCTTTGCAAGATTTGGTAAGATTCAAAAGTTAAGTAGCAGAAGCATACATTTTCTTAAAGGCATCACCCAAAAAATACATGACACCTTAATGATGCGAATCCTAAAAATATACCGCATTACACAAAACCAGGACACGAAAAACCATCCACAGGAACAATACAACCCCACCCATCCCAGTATAACCCACGGCTTATCAACCAACACCCCGATCCATGATGAGTCCATCTTCCACCCAACAGTCCTCTTCCGCAAAACCGATAACAGTTCTTCCGCAACGCTGAGAATCCATCTTCCATACGATTAAAACTCTACCCATGCCCAGTTGACATTTGCACAGGGAGTAGTTCTTTTGACAGTTCTACCTGTGCCATATCACATGCACAGGGAATCGAAGTGTTATCCCCACATTGCTGACAACAGTGGGAATACATGATCAAACTGGTGAAACGGGTCACCATGGGCTTCCTTGCTAGAGCACCTCAAACGGTTGGTCTAACGGTGAGCTAGATGACAGTGGAGTGTTAGCATGATGGTAAGCTGCTTGAAACACTCAGCAGGCTCAGTGACATCAGTTCTTGGGGTGTGGTGAAGCCATGGTGATATCCAGGGATGAGCGCCATTGCATGCCCTGCGAAGGGCCCCCGCCCCCAGTCCAGCGTAGCACAGTGGTGTGGATTCACTTCAGCAAGGGCCATCCTCGAAGTAAGAAAATAAAGCATTAGCAAAGTAATAACTGCATATTATGTATGTCAAAAATCAAAATACTAATAATAAGATTGTTTGGTGTGGTTTTTTTTTTTACAGAAAACATAAGTAAAGATTTTTTTTTTCTAAAATAAAGACAAGAGTAACACACTGGTATAAAGCAGTAAAAAAAAATATAAAAATAGAAACAAGATAAAGATAAGAGTAACACTTTTATATAAAGCAGTAAAAATTTATAAAAATAGAAAAATAAAGACAAGATCAAGACATTGGTATAAAGCAGTATAAAATAAAAACTAACGCCGTAAGGATGAATGCAGTCTAAGATGAACAGTTGGATGGTGGATGTCGTAAGGATTGATCATTGGAGCATCCTCTCAGGTCAAAGCCTCTTTTTTTTTAATCTCAATAGTGGGAACAGAAGGAATATTAGGAATGCTTGTTCTGAAAGAGCCAGCAAACAACAGACATAAGTAACTATGATAAAGTAAGCTTTCGTTTTTTTCAAACATTCATTCATCATTAATGACCATTCATACATTAATCAATATATAATGCATTTGTGCTTTTCTCTTTGAATCACACATTTACTCTTCTCCATTCCAGGTCCACCTTGCACACAGGCATCACAGTCTCTCTGACTATGGAATAAGTTCCTTTCATACAAACAAAACAAACATTCATGCATCCTAGATCAAAATATTTTACTTCCTTGCATTCAGTTTTCTCATCAATCAATGAGACAGGATTAACTGAGGCAGGAGTTATGCCAACAGCGTTGGAATCCACAGCAACATTATTTTATTTTGAAGACCAGCCAGTAAATACGCTTTAAAATCTCTCTTGAGTAACGTCCCAGAAACTGAGATATCATAATGTTAAGCCACATTAAACATATCATCTTTACAGTTGTCTAATTTTAACAACGTTGCCATTTAGTAAATAAAATGTTTTATAATAATTAGGAAAAAAGAAAACAACACTCCGGACCTAACTTCCTATCCACAACACTAAATACAACCTTCCTAGTCTTCGGAGGGTTACCAATTGGGAGACAGAGTCTCCCCCCCGGGGTGCCTCCAAAAATAAAAAACTAAAATAACAAACTAAAACAACAAACAGTGACCCGATGGAAGGTCCGGCGCTAGGCACGGTCAGCTGGATCACTCTAACTAACCGGAGCGTAATTTACTCTGTCCAAAAAATGCAATTAAAGATCTCAGATGAAAAAACTTCTTCTCTGGCTGGTCCACAAGTCTTAGTTTTTATCTTCACTCTTCTCGTTGGCATTTTTTTTTTTTTTTTTAACCATGTCCCAATCGGGAGCCGACAAAGGGCATTTGTGACAGAACCAAGAGCAAGAAAGATATAAATGAAAAACAAAACACTTTAACCACCGACCGTAACAATCAAGTCTTCCTCAATTATCATTGCTTTAGACCAAATTTTAATCTTTCAGTCATTAAATTATTACAACCATCAACAAATGTTATTTCTGAAATTTGGATAGTTGTTTGTTTAAAAATGAAATTATGAATCTAAAACACATTTGTTTATGCTCTCATTCATCAGTAAAGAAATAATTTATAAATCAGGACAAAATAAATTTAGATAGCATTCACATTTCACACTCCTTTCTTCTTCGCTGGACAGCAGTAAGGGCATTGTGTAGGATGGTGGTTTATCATCCTTTTTTCCTATGGCAGCCACAATCACCCTGTTACACAATGATCTTATGCATGGGATACAACAACATCCACAGGTCACTATTATAGCTATAAAGGTAGCGATAGAAGTTAGAATTGAGGTAATCATCACTTTATATTTGCCAAATGTGTTTGTCAGCCAGTCATCTAAGGGGTTGTTGACACCAGATTGCTCTGCCATTGTTTTGGACAGGACTTTTCTCTGTTTTCTTTTTGCCCCCTGGCTTGCTCAGCCTCGCATATCATCAGTCCCCCCACAACTGCGGCAGTTACTATACCTATGAAAATTAACACTTTCCAGTTTTCCCATAATTGGGTTCTGACCTGGCCCCCCATTGCTCTATAACGGTTCATTACTGGTAGTGGTTTTCTATCTGTTGGGATCCACACTTCGGACTCTTCGGTTGCTACTGTGGTAGTAGTTTCTTCAATTATAGTTATTATCAAGATCTCTTTAGGTCATCTTTCTTCTGGATACCCACTTGTCTTAAAAATCAATTAACACTTAAAAATTCAGAAACTAATACTAAAAAAAAAATAAATAAATAAATAAAAAATCTACAAAAGCTTCAAGCGAAAAAATGATATATAAAATATGATTTTTTTTATGTAAAAATGAGATATAAAACGAGATATAAAATGTAACAATTTAAAAATGTTAAAAAAAGAAGTATTAGTATAAGAGGAAATACATATGCGCTATCACAAAAGTTTTGTAAAATTTTGTAAAATAAGAGGATACTAAGCCATTAAAAACATAAGCGGAAGAAAATGTTAAAAAGATGCATAAAAATCCTGTGAGCAAAAATCATAAACACAACTTTCAAAAATTCGCAAAAACCTGTAAGAAAACTTGTAAGCATACAACACTCAAGACACTCAAAGTAAATGAATCATTAAATTTTACTCTAAAGTGTATATGGAAATGATTTTATCAGAACCTTTAAAGGTTTGCTCAATGATCTGAAGTACTTTGTAGTAATCCTAGTTTGTTCAATCCACATCCCAGTCGGGGTATGGATACTTTTGCAATGTTTAATTCGTCACACCACCTTCGCATGCAGGTCAAGCTACTTTCAAAATCTTGATATGTAGGGAGATCTCTGCCAAATGTTTTTGTGACTAAGTGAAAGACAATCCTGTCTATTTCATGTGTTAGAGCACACTCTCCATTTACTTTTCCTTGTGCTCTAACTTTTTCAATTCCGTAATGTTCTCTGAATTTCTTGGCTATGCCTGCCGCAAAAGCACAGTCTGCGCTTACGCAGTGTGCTACCGGCTCTCCGGGAGGAGCCGAAAACAGATCTCCTGTCTTAAGGACAATTTGCAATGCTTGTACTGGT
Organism: Danionella cerebrum; assembly: GCA_007224835.1. Lineage (NCBI taxonomy): Eukaryota > Metazoa > Chordata > Actinopteri > Cypriniformes > Danionidae > Danionella > Danionella cerebrum. Next base: position 6,377 of record SRMA01026882.1, on the reverse strand, counting down.
GGGTGAAAATGTTTATTGGGGTCTTCTTCTCCTTCGGTTATATGTGTATGTGTTTGTGCATCACCTTCTTTCAAACTCGGTGTACTGTCCCTCTCTTGGACCTTCGAAGCAAGGTCCACTCTAGTGTCCTCCAGGGATCTTGATGGAGGGTCAGCTGGACAGCACTGGCTCAGGTGATACCAGGTATCACCCTTCCCCAGTCTCAGGCGTGATTGGCTGGAGACATGGGCGGATCCATTGTGGGAGTAGCCGTGGAGGACATATCCTGAAACAAAGCTACTAATGGTGCAAGCTTTTCATAATACACCCTGTGTGACAGGGGCTGGACCGGCTCCAGCTGCAAAGGATCTTGTGGGATCTTTTGGTTGGTAAACTGCATCAAAATGATGAGCCAGGCCCAAGGCCTTTTCAACTTGAGCCAAATGTTCATTTTTAAAGTGTGAACCATTGTCAGATCTGATTCGTCTGGGAAACCTGTGGTGAGGAATGTAATGATTGATCAAACATTTAATTACTGCAGTACTGTCTTCTTTGCCTACAGGAGAAGCTTCTGGACTTAATGTCAGTGATTATGTTCATTAGATCAGTAGAAATACTCCATGTACTCATTCATAAAATCCTGTTGAAAAATAAGAAAAATGTTTATGATCCCTCCAGAACACGATCATGACCTGTCAAGGAATGACAAGTCAAAAGCATCCGTACAAAACATGTTTTCTAAAGTTTCTAGATTACATTCATTCCTCTTACACACTCACATACCCCCCTCACACACACGCACACACACACGCACACAGGCTCGAGCACGCACATACAAGACAAACAGACCAACATAAGACAAACAAGGGGATCGATGCCATGTGAAACATCACATATAAAAGAAAATGAGAGGAAAAAATTCTCAAGTCACAACTATTCACATGTAAATTTGTTTTCTTTTCCAAAAATTGTATCCAACTTAAATTGGCCTAAATATTTTCTTTAAAAATTTGTTCCCGTTGGCAATGTTTCATTCGCCATGATCGGTTACAAAAGGAAACATAAAAATATTATTGATGAGCTCTCAAAATAAAACAAATAAAGAAATTAATCCAAAAATAAAAAAGAAGACTAAAGGTCAAGTCAGAGTAGTTCCTAAATCTAAGAAGAATAGATTCTTAAGCAAATATTCTTCTGCACTAAAAGTTATGTTCCATTTTATCACCTAAAATTCTAAAGATTTTCCCTTCGCTTCATTAAAAATCTCAGTCAGATCTATGAATTTTTATTAAGTTCATAGGTTTCTATTTTACAGTCATCAGTTAGTCTCAGATCAGTTCTATAAATCTCCTCCAAAAGTAATTTTTGTTAAAGAGCGAAATAAAATGCTTTAGCTTCCTTATTAGATTTCTTTTCTTTTCTGTAGTCTCATTGTAGAACTCATCTGCTATCCATTTTTGGTATTTTGTAACAGATTTTTCACACCAGCGTCTCATTAGTTGTGTTATACTAGTGGTCATTTAGAGACAGAATTTCTTTAACTTCAGATCTTTAGTTTGTTAATATACTTATTATTTTTTAATTCTTAATCTACTTATTTATTAATTTTTAACATAAAATGATTCTCTCATTATTCTTTATTTAACCCCATAGATTTCCTTTTAATATTTTCTGCTTTACATTGTTTTAAAGAAGGTGTTATCTTAACTTTTCTATTTTTATCTATTGCACTCTTCTTCTTTTAGCCAAACGATTTTTATGTTTTTTATCATTGTAGTGAGCTGGAGTGTGGGCCTCTTTTAAAACTACTGGAATCAAGGGTTGCTGGGGGTAGGACTCTACCATCAGGGGAGGTCCAAAAGCCATCTATATGTTGTACTGGGCCTCTGTTTCTCCACACAGATTCCTCCTCAGGAGTAACAGTATTCTGCTGCTCAGAGAGGTATTCTCGAGAAAAAATCAGGAAGGAGGGAAGTCACATCTGGCTCTGGCATGGCTACATACTGACCAGTGAGGTAGTCTGAAGCACGCTTAGCAGCCATGTCTGCTGCCTCATTTCCTCTTGAGATTATGTCAGTTCCCTGGGAATGACCAGTGCACTTGATGATAGCCAGTTTGCTTGGAAGCATAAAGGCTTCAGAGAGCTCTCTTACTTCTTTCTCATGAGTTATTGGTCTGCCAGATGACGTCAAAAAACCACATCTGATCCACACAGGCAGTTCCACGTGTGCCTCAGAGACTGCATATGCAGAGTCAGAATAGATGTTCACCGTTCTGTCCTCACAAAATTTCAATGCATTGACCAGAACTAGAAACTCTGCTTTCTACCTCCCCAAAAAAAATTCAATCATTTCATTTTTACAGATTTCCAATTCTCGCATGCGCGTTTTAATTTCCTTTGGCTCCATCTGAGCCTTCACAATCTGCAACATTTTCTGCCATTGCTGCCCAAGGGTCTCTTCACAATCCTTATCAAAATCACAATCCATTTCTCATCAACTTCTTCTCTTTACAGTAGGTTTATTATTCTGTAGATTCACAACAAGTCCTAGTCTTTCCCTATTTAATGTAAGGCTTTCCCTATTCTTCCTACTGTTTGATTTAGAGCCAAATTCCCCTTTTTTATAGCGGGTATTCCCTCTACCTCTCGGACTAGGCCCTTTAAAATTAAAGGGTGGTTTTTTTTAACCTGTCAGATACACATCTCATCCGTCGATAAAAGAGGTCGCTGGAGGTGTCCGATTTTTATCACCAGTCCAATTCAGTTTATTAAAGTGAGTTGTCCTCACTGAAACACCCATTAAACACCAAAGAGCTCAAAATTCTCAAAATCTCTTGTCAAGTAAATATCCAATTCACCTTTATTTATAGTGGTTCTCACACTACCCTGCAAATCAAGGGCTTTGCACAGTTCGTAAGTCTTCATCAATAATTCGTCAATAATTGAGAGTCTCAAGAAAGGATTTGTCTAATTTTCTCATTTCACACCTTGTATCCTCTTTTCTCTTCACCTATTCACCTTTAATAATTCCTCTTAAAACAAAAAAAAATGTCAAAAAGCTTTCAACCCCATCTTTCGGTTTCTCCTCAAAAATTTAATTTTAAAA
>SRMA01026881.1:33524-145854 GCA_007224835.1 Danionella cerebrum | reverse complement strand
AGTCTGAGTGAATGATTGGGCGAGTGAGTCAATGAGTAAATGAGGGAGGGAGAAAGGAAGTCTGAGTGAGTGAGTGAGTGAGTGAGTCTGAGTGAGTGATAGAGTGAGTGAGTCAATGAGTAAATGAGGGAGGGAGAAAGTAAGTCTGAGTGAGTGAGTCTGAGTGAATGCCTGGGTGAGTGAGTGAGTGAGTGAGTGATTGAGTGAGTGAATCTGAGTGAGTGAGTGTGTGAGTGAGGGAGTAAGTTGAATGACTGATTGAGGAGTGAGGGAGTGAATGAGTGAGTGAGTGAGTGAGGGAGGGTGTAAGTCTGAGTGAGTGAGTGAGTGAGTGAACCTGAGTAAGTAGGTGAGGAAGGGAGGGAGTGAATGAGTCTGAGTGAATGATTGGGTGAGTGAGTCAGTGAATCTGAGTGAGTGTGAGAGTGAGAAAGGGAGGGAGGGTGTAAGTCTGAGAGTGAGTGAGTGAGTGAGTACCACCTACTGTGTTTGAACAGAAAGAATCTAAATCAGCATGACAATCAGTAAAAGAAGAATGAACAATAAGGAACCACTGGAGAAAATCAAAATGAACTCAGCAATCTAAATTGGCTCAAGAATGAGAGTTTACAGTTGCCTTAAGAGTCATTAAAGGGAATAAACATTAACAGAGAAATGGCAAAATAATTAGAATTATCTTGAGAATCACACATTACAAGTAGCTTATGAACCACTCGCGAGAATCAAAGTTGACGTTACAATCACTAAAAAAACGAATCAATATTAGTTTGAAAATCAGATACTAAAAATAGCTTTAGAATACACAGTTAGCTGAGAAATTCCTTAAGAAACAAATGTAGCTCATTAATCAGGTACAATAAGCTGAAGAATCAATAGAGATGATCAACATTAACTGAGGATTCATTAAATGAATCAAAATAGGTCAGGAATCACTTGAAAGTATCAACATAGGATGAGGGGTCATTTAAAATAATCTAAAAGATCTAAAAGAATCATTTGAAGTAATATTTAAGTGATGAATTGTGAAAAAGTTAAACAAGCTCAGGAAGCAGAAGTTACATTTACCTTATGAATCATTTGAAATAAGCTGTTCAATCATTTAACAAAATCTAAATTAGCTTGAGAAATATTTGAGAAACATTGAGGAGAATAAAATATGAATCATCTGAAGCAGTATTAGTTTGAGAATCTGAAATCCTAAAGAAATGAAAATCTAAAGATTTTATGAATAGAATCAATGTTAACTTAGGAATCCATTGAACAGAATTATTTTGACAAAAATAAATTATACATTTCCAAGAATCATTGGAGGGAAAAAGAATTCCAATAATCAGAAAAATCTTCTAAAAGAATTGGATTCAGTAGAATCAATTGAAATAATCAATTTAACATGTGAAATAAATCTGAACTAGCCACGAGAGAAATCTCTAGAAAGAATTCAGATTGGTTGAGGAATCTTTGAAAGATTCTATTGAAATTTCCGCGGATCAACCAGATCAATCCTTGGTTAAGTGAAAAATTTGATTCCATGTGTCCAAATGTCAAATGATCCAAAGAATCATTCATTCATCCATTTTAATCAATCCATTGGGATGTTCCTGACATTGGGAGAATGGGTTGGTGAAAAGTGCTAATAAGAAGGGCCACACGAAGCCCGTGGAAGGAATCCACACAAACACGTGGAAAACACACCCAGAAAGGCTCGAACCAGTGACCTTCTAGCTGAGGTTATTTATCAGAGCCTAAATAACTTATTACGGGACTTACTCTCTGCAGGGTAAGAAGGCTGCATGTCGATCTTGTGCACCTCCTTCGCGTAATACTCCTCCTCGCTCCGCTGGCGCTCGCAGGTGGCCGCGCGCGCGTTCGCCTTTTCCTGCAGCAGGTCTCTCGTGCTGTTGTAAATGGCGATGATGTCCCTGGACACCTCATCGGGCTCCGGGAAGACCTCCGGGGGGCTCCTCAGCTTGAGTTTGCTGAGGATCTGTCCCCGGATGGCCTCGATGCGCTTCTTCTTGAACTGATCCATGTCCAGAGTGCTGCACGTGGAGAGGCTGAGGGCCACTGTGGCCAGATCCAGAGTCAGGAGCAGACTTAGAACGCACACCCTCATTTTAGGCTTTTGTTTTTTGTTTCCAGAAGCGAGAATAGATGGGTTGGATTGGGAACGTTCCGAGGGTTCAATCAGAAGTGCATAACGCTAGCGATTCTGAAGGTTGTGAGGTCAATTCCAAGAGAAATAATGCAGATGTTCAGGGGGAGCAAGGGTAGGTGGTAGGTAATCTAAGCAATGTGGAATACAGGGGTGTAGATAGTGCAATGTTAAACGAGGTAGAGAGCCAATCTCAAACGTCTATTTATGGTATCGCCAAATCCATCGGAAGCGCAGACATTAAAGAGTCCTTTATACGCGCGAGAGAGTCTAATATCCTCATTCCAAATCACTTCAGCGTTGGCGCATTAAAGTCTGAAGCACTAAAGCAGCCATCGGTGATCCGGCGAATAAAAGTTTGCTGTTGACAGACGCGTCGCCTGTGGGCTCCCTGCTCGCACATCCACCGCATCAGAGCGCAGCGAACTGACTCCAACTGACCCCGCGCAATAACGCCTTCAGTTCACGAGAAGAAGCGGAGCCGCGGTGCAGAAGCTCTCCAAAAACGCACAGCTTTACGCGTTTGGCACCGGCAGACCCTGAAGGTGACGAGGTTAGAACCGTTTCCGATAAATCCCGAACGCGAAATAATGACATAAACAAGAGTTAGAGCGTCTGAAGAGATCCCTCCTCAGTTTACGCGCTCCTTCATTCCTTCGAGTGGAAACAGAGGTCCCTGTGCCAACACGCGTACTCACCCTCTCTCTCTCTCTCTCTCTCTCGCACGCTTCTCACTGAAGCCAGCCGGCAGCCGAGAGGTTTATATGGACTGGCTTCACCACGTGGTTGTGGTCATCATCGCGGTGTGCGCGGGAGTGTCGTGAACGCGCGCGCCATTGTAAACAACTGCGGTCAGGTCCTAATGCACAATGGGTAATGCCAGCCTGGCACCAGCAAACCGGTATAAAAAAACCTCCCCGTACTTTTGGGTTTGTGTTGGTTTCGGTCTGCTGAAAAAAGTGTGGAATAGATGTGAGCGGAATAAACGAATGTTTAAATTAGTGTGTGTTTAAAACTGGTCTGGACCACGACTAGTTTAAGTTCCCAACGACAATTTGTTTTAAATTTAATAAAAAGAAAATGCTTTTAAAGATAGAACAACAAAATGCGCTGCAGCACTGTAAAACGCTACACTTTGTATTGTATGCACAAGTTCCTCATAATTTTAGTGTCTGGAGAGCAGTATTTTGAATTGTGTTCGTTTGACTCTCTGATCACGTGAATCAAGTAAATATTTTGCACATAGAAATAACTTTTCTTACAGTGATCACTATTGAATAAACATAAATATTGTAAACCACTTTAATATCAGTTAATAACATATTTTCCATAACGAGCACACTGCAAGCAAATCGAACATAGAATAAAAAGGTTAACCTTTGTGTTTTGGGGGATGTTTACAGCCTCTTTAGTGTGAGTTTCAGTTTGAATTTTTCTCTATTTCATCAAATGAAATTAATTTTTTGTGACAAATTTTAAGAAATATGTTTTGATATTTTTTAAAAAACTTGAAAATTCACTCTGGGCAAATTTATGACCATTTCGAGTTGTTTGTGGCGGTTTAACAACTGCGAGTGTTTCTTTAAGCCTTTCAGCATGGGCTTTTAGTTGAGAAAAATAAAAAACCTCTAAGATATTATGATTTGTGGTGGTATCCTTCTCAACATTCTCCTTCCATCAAGTCTAAGGCTATCTTCACATTTGTTGTTTGGTTTTCTCTGGACCAAAATAACAAAATGCTACATTTAGTCTTTGTTCAGTTATAGTTCAAAAATGCAATATATGCAAAGCTTCAGGCACCGAATCTAAAGGCCACATCCAATCAGGATCCAATATTGTTCAGCTGCAATTCAGTGCCACACTTAGGCCCAGAGATTTGTTAAAGAGCATTCTCTAACTAATTAGACAATTGGATTCTTATCTGGGGGGCACTGTGGCCTTCCAGTTAGGAGGCTGCCAGTTCAAGGCCCACTGGTGACCTTCCTGGAAAGAGTTTGCATGGTCTGGTTCAAATGTCAAAACATTTTTAGTTTTTCCCAAAAAAAAAAAAGTTGAAAGATGAAAACATCAAACTGCCGGGAAACTCTTTGCAAGTCGGTGCAATTACTCATTCCTTGAAATACTATTGTCCATAGTCTAGAGAAATAACTTTGGAACAAGTGGAAGCAGAGTAAATGAGGACAGAAGTATCACGTTTTGAGTAAAATGTTCCTTTAACTTGTAACAGCAGGCCTTTTTCTCCTCGGAACACCTGCTTGATTTACTCCTCCATCCCTAGAGCTTCAGCATTAAAAGGAAAGAAAGAAAAATCCTCGTTTGCCGAAACAGTCAGCGGTTGAATCACACACTCCCGTGATCTGACAAAAGACACACACTGGGCTGTAAAGCAGATGTTATCACTAAATCTGAACCTGCAGAGACAGATGTGAAACTACTGCATTAGATGGAGAGCGAGGAACACATTCAGCATTAAAAAATAAAATGAAATGATAGTGAAAAAAAATACATGACGGATTTCACCACTAGAGGTCACAGTTTCAATAGGAAAGCAATCATTGATGACATGACTAGTGGCGACACAAATGACACCACCAAGATTTAGCTCCTGAAAAGGCTTCATGCACGTCCACACTTGAGCTCAAATTCAGCATCCACAGTTTCCATGAAGGTTATGGTGGGTTTTACTCAATATTTTTTAAAAACTTACCAATGAATATGATCAACAAAGTGTGACGAGGTAGCGGGACTTATCCGCGTTGCCAGGTGCAACTCATTTGGCTTGTGTGCGCTTGCCAGCTGCACGTCATCAAGCAGCACGCATTAAAGGACTAGAGCAGCCGGTTAGAGGAGAGTCAGCCGGGAGCTGCAGGAGCCCAGGAGGTGCCCACGACTGGGTTTTTAGGATCACTGCCAGACTAGATGAGTTCGACTGGCCGCCTGTGGCCCTGAAGGTGTTGGCCCATGGAGACGAGCCCATAGTTTGAAGCCTGGGGATCGCCGAGGAGACACTGGAGATCCCATACCTCTGGCCAGGAGACCACAAGTCACTGGACTGATCGGGGTGAAGGCATCCCAGAGCACTCCCCAGAGTACTTCCCGGGAGTCCACGCACATCTGGTTTGCTCTCCATCGCCTTTTAATTCTCACTGGTGCCATTATTTCAATAAAGCACCCTGAGTGGCCCTGAACAGTGCCAGCAAGTGCGGGTCTCTCTCATCACCCGCTACAATATATTGCATGTTTATATTCACTTGAACATACAGTACTGTGCAAAGGTTTTGGGCAGGTGTGAGAAAATGCTGTAAACAAAAAATGCTCGACTGGTTGGTTGTTCTAACCATCTTGGAAAACCATCCACAGATCTCACGCAGCTTTCTCAAATCCTTCTATCTCTTCATTTATTCCCAGACACACTGGATGACGTTGATAGGGCTCTGTGGGGGCCATGCTATCACTTCTGTACTTCTTGTTCTTCCTGATGATAGTTCCTAATGACTTGACTGTTTGGGGTCATTGTTCTGATGCAAAATAAATTTTGATGTATAAATATCTGTCTGTACTTATCATAATTAAGAATGCCATTAATCCTGACCAAATCCTCAACTCAATTTGTAGAAATGTGGCCAAATAATAATAATAATAAACTTTATTAGATGGTGCTTTTTAAACCACCAAAGGACACATTGTATAGATAAACCCACACAGCAAGACAATAGTATAAAATGTAAATACATAAATCAGAAGAGTTACAAGAAACAAGAGTAGACCAGCAACATAAATTAGATCGCATACGCTAAACTTAAGTCTAAACTGTAATGTTGTTAGCAGATATCACTGGATAACTAATTCCATAAAGCAGTGTCAGCCCACCTAAAGAAACATTCCCAGAGGACTGAGAAATGAGAGAGAAGAGTTTGATCGGGAGAACAGACAAAGAGTTCTGTGAACTGTGAGCAGAACTGAACTGGGAACCAGCGTAATAGTTAAATAAACAATAAATGATAATGCATTCAATTTATACAGACGCTTTACGATTTTCAGACAATTATTCATACACACACTGGTGAGATAAGCTATCTTGGTAGACCTCAGCTGCCCTGGGGCAATCTGACAGAACCAGTGGTGGACAAAGTACACGAACCGAGTACTTGGGTTTAAGTAGAGATCCACTAGGTAAAATCTTACTCGAGTAAAAATAAAAGTACTCCCTTCAGAATTTTTGAAAAACGTACTTAAGTATGCAAAGTACTATGATTTATTATGGCTATAACATACCATTGTCATTTTTGTCAAGACTCTTGTTAAAAGAATACTTGAAAACACTTTTATGAAGTTGACACTTATTTAAATTATAATGAGATCAAAAGCTTGATTTTCTTTGTAAACCAAATGAATAAACATGATTTCAGAGAAGGACTTTTCAATTTAAGGTTTATTTTTAACGTAGGTTCAAGTTCTAGTTTTAAAAAAAAAATACCTTTTTAATGTCAAAACATCGGTTCACAACTTTTCTTTTACTATATTGTACCCAAATGTCTCTGCGCTTAAATATAACCTAATAATATCAGTTTACCATAACAGAAACTAGTTTCAGGAGTTTCCTTCATCATTCGTTAAGACATGGGCGCTCTCTCAAAAACACTGCTGTTGAACCGACACTGAACTGCATTTGCGCTAAGTAGACACCACCCAGAGGCAACCAAAAAACAATTCAAAACAGAACGTGCTGTATTCTGATTGGTGGCTCGCGCATGCTTCACCAAATACATTTGTTATCCACTCATAAATAAAAATGAACAACATGAATAAAATGTAAGATATTTGACTTTGAAATGTAGTCAAGTTTAAGTAAAAAGTATCCCTGAATTCAAAACTTGAGTAAAGAGTTAATTTGTGTTCGTGTCTTCAAAAAAAGCACATCTTGAATCCCCAGTCTGCTTTTTTTGTAGTCTACAGTGCATTTCAGAAAGTAATTTAACTTTTGAATTATATATTTGTTGGTAGTTCTACTACAGTTTTGCCGTGTTTCAGCTATCTAAACTTTAGGGAAAGGGATGGCGATCCTTTTATGATCAACTAATCTAAATGTAACAATAAAACTTTCCAGTTATTGGGATAGATTTCAGCTTTATAAAATGTCTTCTTATTACTAAATGTTTGATTTATTTTGTGCAGCTGCAAAAAGCTGATCTGTCAATCATCCACAATAGCTGCATTTTTATTCACCATTTTTATGTGCATTTTGGACACAAAAAACCCTGAACGGAAATGTCATGATGTTCATACATTTTGAAAATGCACCTAAAAAAATGATGTGCACAACTGAGTAAGAAATAATACGAAAAAAAGTGTAACAGCTGCAGGGAGCCTCAGCATCCTGCACAACCTTGACACCAACACGACGAGTATCTGGAGTAATCTAGCCCCAGACTTAAAATGCACTTCAATTGCTTCATAAAATAAAGGATTGAAAAATTCCTGCAGTGTGAACCCAGCTCAAGTGAGAGCCAGAGAAGTTTTACCCTTTTTAGGGCACTTGGTTTGGAGAGAGCGGGCATTCCTGAGTGGCAGGTCACAGTGTTGTCTTGACAAACGGGCAGTTAAGATTGGGTAAAATGAAGTGTTGTACCCTCAGAGGGTGATAACATACCCTCCGCTCAGACGCTGGGTAAATATATCTGCACCAGGAGTGTACACACAGCTCGACAGGGAGAGATAGAACGTCAAGAATCAGAACAACCATTGTTATGGAAGGTCAAAAGTCAAGTTCTTGCAGTCATCCAGTCAGAGAGGGTTTATAGTATAGAATATCTAACATGGGATAGATGATGAAGAATGTTAGCATTTGTTTCTAGTGCGAGACAAGCTATTGAGAAGAAAATAACAGTTAGGACTTTTGGAAAGCATTAATGCAATGTAGCCTATAAAGATTAAAATCAATCCAGGGACTCTAACGAACCATCCCTTGTGAAGTCAACTCAGCGAAGAGAAAAGCCTCAGTTTAAAGGCCTCTACACACAGGAAGTAATTTGTAGTAGGGGGCGTAACTGGTAGTAGTCAAACTCAGACAGAGCCATGTGAGGAAACCACGCACAATTTTGCAACGAGATGTTGTGGTCAAGATGGCAGCTCATATAACCCTGACTCAAACCCAGAATTTGTGGTTTTGACAACTTCCAGTTACGTGTTTAGAGTCGTGTTGTCTTTAGAAGTAGTCTGGTTGTTTTTAGAAACACCTTGGTTTGATTTTCAGAGCTTCAAATTGCATCAATGTACTTTTAGCCTCATGCTATATGCCTCTATTATACCAACGACATGTTATGCCCCTACCAGTTACCCCACTGTCTTGCAGTCTCCAGAGTGATACCATTGGCTCTTTTGATGATGTGAGTAGGTCGGTGGCGCTGATACATTTTCATAGCTACTTCATACAGGAAATGGTATAAACAGCTCGCCCTCCATCGATTGTGCCATGTGTTCTTTGATTTCTTCTCTGTCAGGGTCTTCTTTTTCCTGTGTCCCCATGTGGTGTTGAGTGCATCCGTTGTACTGCAAATGCCATCTTCAGGCAGAGATGCATCAATATTTCCTCGACCCAGATGAGGAGCACCCTGCTGAGAAGCCATCAAGATTTGTGCGAATCACAGTTCGGATCAGTGTGTGGAGGCCTTAAACCAGTGAGTAATCATCAATGGTTTAATCTGCTATTGTTCCCACACTTTCACGTAGTGAAGTCTACTATACTCATAAGCAGTAATGTTGTGCTGCTGTTGGGAGTAAAGATAAAAATACCATTCATAATATACTCCAATAAAACTGAACCACTCAGGAAGCAGTGAATAAATTCTGAAAGACGAAAGGGAGCGAGATCAGCAGTAGCTGGGGAATATTTAAAGAGCCAGATGGGTAATTTAGAAAGAAGTTGCAACGATAAACAAAATTTTTTACGTAAACCATTAATTGTGTGAACGACATAACTCATGTATTGTTTTCATATGAATCAACAGATCTCAGCAAACTTTTGTGATTTATGAGGGTGTTTTGATACACACACACACACACACCTTCTGCACCTTTTCCATCAGTTTTCACCACACAACACTCAAACATTTAGAGCATACAGATTTCAAGTCAATGAAACCATGAGTCCAGATGAAAGCATGGGGGATAACAAGGAGCTTTTAGAAAGCAAGAGAATAGACTTATGTGATGACCATATATCCAGATGTGCTTTTGAAGATGCTGTAATCTGTGTTATATAGGGTTTATTAGAAATGTACATGTTCTGAAATGGACAGGTTGTATACATTTCTGAGAAGGGTGTTACACAACTGATCAGCAGTTAAACCAATGTTGATAAGTTATGGCGTTGGTGGCTTGTTTATATTTCTTATGAATATGATATTAACAAGTGGCTATATACTTCTATATTTTTTATGTATTTTTTTACCATTATTAATTTTTACATTTAACCAACTTCTACTGTTATAGAAAATAGGAAACTTACATTTAAAAAGTTCTGTCTGTGAACTTCCTGTACCTTCTCAAAATTTTTCTATTACCCTACTTACTCCTAATTTACAAAAAAAAAAAAAAAAAAAAAAAAACACTTAAAAAGAATTTAGAAAGCCAAATATAGATTAAAATATTCATTGAGTGAACTTTTTGATCAGCTAAAAATGCTAAGGGTTGGAAGTGCTTGAGAAATGTAATTTTCTGAACTGGGTTTTCACCCAGAGTGATTCTTATTTAAAACAATAGTGCCACTATGTGGTTACCAAAAAAGTAACGTATGATTTTTCTTTAGGTGTCATGTTAGCATGCTGTAACCCCAAACATTCAGCGCAAAGCTCATGACCGATCCAGGTGAACAACAAACACTTACAGTACAGCACTTCATCTCGGGACTGAATCTGGGCTTCTGTTCTGACGCCACGTGGAGATTGCACGTGTAAGTAGAGGAGTGTGCTCCGAAAGCCTGTCGCAAGAGTGATTTAGCGACACCTGTCTTTTATCAAGCTGTTCATGCAAATTCTCTCTGCACAATGAAAGCTTTTTATTGGACCGTTTTAATTAGATACGAGTTCATTGATAGACGGTGTTGACTGTAGATTTGTGATCTGATATGTCCGAGTGATTGACTGAAGGCGAACATCCGGTTACTCAGTCAATGCTGGTTATTTTCTATTCAATTAATTCACCCGTTCTAGATCTGTCCAGCCTCATTTTAACTAAATTATGATATGATCCCGCCTCCATATGTATTAAATAAACATTTCTGTGTTTGGCAAACATTTTTTATTTAAAAAGATATAAAAATAGCTGTAATAAACAATTCCTCCCCATTTCTCCAAAGGCTTTATATTTTGTTGTATATGGAACATCTAGAAAATACCAGCATAAAATATACTTTTATGTTAATTCTTCCATTTGTCTTTCTATATTGTTAGTCCACACATTCTGTTTTGCTATAGTGTGTCTAGTTAAATGTTTTTTTTGTGATTTTTTCAAAACAATTTTTTTTTTACTTTTACATAAAATAGTTTTTTACAGGGTCAAACGCTGAAAGCCAACCAAAACCAATTTGAAACCATTTCATTATTCAGAAAATATTTAATGTAGTAAAATAAATTGCTTTAAGTTTGACCAGGTTATCTTCAAAGTTTTAAATACATTAAGCGCTTTAATTAAAGTGAATATACAACAGTTTTTTATCAAATGTGATGTTGATAAACGATGTGCAGTTTCAGCCATTGTTTAAAAATCGTAAAGAAAAACGTAATATCCATGACGTCATTCATAGACTCTTCATTCGCTTATTCGTCTGATCTCCTGCATCGCGCTGTTTCTCTCCCGCATGGCTATTTGTGTGTTTAGGGTCATTATACTGTATTGTACAATCAGCAATCAGAACTTTAGCATAAAATGGCAACATGTGAGATCTTCAGTTTTGGAGCAATGGATGCAAACAGAGACAGACCCAGAGACGTGAGAGTATGAGGAAGAGGACAAGGAAGAATCTCTGATGAGATCCAAGCCACTTTGGTTAATCATGTGGTCAACCATGGTCTAACACTGAGGGAGGCTGGGGAGGCTCCCTCCAAATCCTCCATTCCTCAATCCGATTTAGGACAATTTTTCTGTCTGGAGATGGAAAGTTTACATATGAAATGCACTATCACTTTTCATCTTCTTCAAGCTAAGGCGAGCGCATGTGGAGATATAGCAGCTGATGGCTGGATTTGCCATGCTAGGTGAGATATCCCTGTCGCTTGGTCAGAGATAACATTGATTCTCCATTGATCAAATTGACTTGGTGCTTTAAAATATTACAGAATATTGTTTTTACTCTCAGAACACACAAAAACATGGTCAAATTGTTGTTTTTTATAAAGTTGCACATACACTACTTACAAAACAACAGAAGAATGTACTGTGTATAGTTACAGTAAATATACAGTAAAATAAAAAATAAATACAGTAACGATGCTGCATCCTCACTTTTGTCTCGCCTGGCAGAGAATCAATCCATAAAAAGCATCAGCTGTTACATCTGCACATAGTTTCTCCATAGCTTGAAGGAGAGGTATTCATGATTTTGTTCACACACTTTCCAGGCAGAAATATCTAAGCAGAAAAAAAATCTCCTCAATAGGGATGAGGAATGGAAGGGGAGGTGAAAGGGAAAAGCGCCCAAGGTTGTAGTGGTTGCAATAATTATTTTCTTATAATGTCTAAATATTTTATTGTACTATAACAATTTAAATCCTTAATGCTTCAGTGTTCTACCTCTGAGCCACCAGGGGCCGCCCTGAAAAAAAGAATAGGCTGAGTGAAGATGGGCTGAGGAGTGGTCGTGGGTCCAGCGAGAAGGCGGCGTTAGGACCCCCCAGCCAACCCAGAGTTGTTGGCTCTCCACTCGGCCCAGCTTGTTGAGGATGGAATGATGCGGTGGAGGCTGGTATTCGAAAGGGGATTTGGAGCACAAAAAGTGAAATTAACTGGGTTGGATCCACATTTTTGTTTTATTAAAAACATCAGAAAGCTCAAATAATCTGCTAAAACAGAGAATAGACAGAACATTAAGTATCAATATTTGAATGCAAACCTAGGTGATGCCAACTATTTGCTTTTTTTTTTTTTTTTACAAAATTGTAACCAGGTTGAACTGGAGCTGTTTGTAGCTCTTCAAAATCCTTGACTCTCACTTTTTATCCAGCCAACATTATATTATCATACTTACATTTTCTTGATTCAGTTGCTTTTATGACATTGTAAAATCTGGAGAATAAAATAATGTTGAAAGGATTTATTTTGCAAAAACATGATCGCAAGACTATTTACAAAAATCAAGAACTGAGGATTTGATTGATACCACTCTTCAATCAAAAAGAAAACCAGATTCACTGGCAGACAACATAAAAAAATGTTGAGCAATACATGGCCCAACACTGGAGGATTCTGGGTAACGAAGTCCTTTCTCTCCAAATGCAGGCCTCATCTCAAGTACTCACATTTATTTTGCCATGTTACATTTCAGTCTGATTCGCTGCTGCATTCTTCAGCAGCCTTGTGACTCTCCTTCCCTTCTTCATCTCCTCCATCACCATCTTCATCACTCTCCTTATCCCAGTCCTTCATGGAGGTTCCAATCATAAAATCATCCCTGAGAACACTCCAGGATGGATTCTCCTCTTTAACCTCTACACACTGAACAAATCAAAGCCAACAAACAAAGAATACTGATTAGAGGAGTCAAACTCATAAAAAAAACTGACGAATGCTGATTAAAGATACTTTAAACACTAGAAATACATCCATAGCCTGATTATTTATAATCTATTGTAAGTTTAATACAGGATAAATCACTTAGATATGCTATGTCCCATGTTTTAACTTATAACTTTCAAAAGAAAATATAACATGTCAATTGTATTTTATAACGTAATAGTATAAACTATTTACCTCACGCACCTTGTATCGTATTCATTTATTTTTGTGCTGAAACAGTAAATCGAACTAGACGGCTGTCACTTTGAGTGAAATATATCAACCCTCATGTCACTCTGATTTTCCTAAGCTCAGATGGAGATGTGTAAATTGGTTGCTAGAGTAAGCAGTTTGGTTGCTAGGGAGTTGTCAGTGTAAAAAACAATAAGTTATTACTATGATTAACACAAACAAACCCCCTTTTCTCTATGATGCTTTGTCTTGATATTATTTTCTGTGCCTTTTCCATTTATTTACAATGGCCATAAGTCAATTTTAAATATTTAATCCCTTCTAGAGTCTGGGGTTCAAATAATTTTACAAAGTGCCTGGTATGTTCGTACACAGACTGATAACATCCATAAGTGCGGCCTGTTTGATGTTTCCATGAGCTTCTCAGTTTGAGTTACAGTTTTACAAGGTTTGACCCCAGGATGAGTCAATAGAAAAGTTCCCAGCACTCTTACTGATTTCCTTTGGTGCCACCAGTCTGAAAATACATAGCAATCTCAGTCAGACCAGTGTGGATGTCTTGGCAAAATTTGGTGGCTGTAGCTTGAATGGTCTAGGATGAGATAACTGTTTGAATTCTTTGTCCGAAGCAAAAGACAAATAACAATACGTAACAATATAAAAAAACAAAACAAAATTATTAAATGTAATAGATTACAAACAAACAAAAGAAAAAAAACAATGACTAAAATTCTTGTAGACGATGCCATATTATTTTTGTTGGATGCATAACTTCCTGGTGATTGTTAGAACTCCATGCAAGAGATAAACGGTTGAGCTCACACACGTGTCACGCAGACATCCAATCATCATGAGTCTGTTTGTAGCTTAGCATTAGCAGTGTTGAACCACAGAAAGAGAAAAGTCGAACAAACACAGCAAAAGACAAAATTCCTCACATGCAAAACACGTCTCGCTAAAGGAGCTTGCCTCACATGCTAGCAGCTCTTTTTATGTATTTTAGAGGAGCGTGCTTGTATACACAACAGATTAATGCAACATGTAGTTGTGTATTTTTACATTAAGCTTGTGCTTATTATTTGTGTTAGAAACAAGTTTACCCTCATATTCAGCACCACAGTGCTTTGAGAAATATTTTTTTCAAGGGAACACAAGTTACAACTAACTAAAAGTAAACTATAATGAAAAATCCAAAAAGTGGCTAGAGTCAGTATCACCACTCCCTACATGCAAAGTACACAGTCTATGCTTATACCTGTGTGTTTATTATATTTACACATTTTTACAATTATAAAGTTATATCAATTGGAGCTAAATTCGGCTTCTCTTTGACGCATACCGGTCCAACTTAAAAAGACGTTACGCTTCCTGTGTCGCGTTCACAGTACTAAAGAAGGTCTGTGTGGTTTACTGTTCACACCAGGTTTATGGTTTAATATTGACACATTTGGGCTCAGATGTCTTTTTTTTTATATTCATGGCAGATTTACAGTTTCAATATCAAACTTTGAAAAGTGTGTGTGCTGTTATGAAGTTTTCCTCTGGTTTTCCATTTTTTCATCTACTTATACTGTTGTTTCTGAGAGCCGTTGTAAAACTTGCTTCGAGATACGAAATGTTCGAGATATGAAAGATTTGTAGGTTAAAAGAAATCCACATGTTTCAGTTGTGTTTGCAAGATAATCACAGATTTATGACTGTCTGATGGAGAAAGTCTGCCAATGAGAACTAAATTGATTAAAACTCTAATTGTTAACAATTTAATAGTAAATGCAGGAAAAAAAATGTATTACCTCCTTTTCTTTCTTGATGGTAATATTGTGAGACACATCTGTTCCTCTAAGAATGTCGATGAAGTCTTTCTTTGAGACAGAAGACATTATCTTGGATTTCTTTCTATCTGAAGGCCCAGCATCCTTTATTTGTACATCTATGTTCTTCTTGTGTTTATTCAGTGCGTTGAACAATTGCACCACTCCTCTAAACACAGCAGAAAAACAATAAGATTCAGGAAAGCAAAAAGGGGGAAAAAACTATAAGTGATAACTTAAACTGAATTTTTACCAAATTTTTGATAAAGTATTGATATGAATATAAAGTACTGCTTTGACCTGGTTGCAATTCTCTGCAGGTTCCGCTCACGCTCTCTGTCTCGAACAACATCCGGTTTCTCTCTGCATATATTTTCCCACATTCGTTTCTTCTCCAACTGTCAATTACACAATTAATGCAACACTTTTAAACATTTAGCAAAAAAAAAAATATATTGAAGTGAACAAATTCAGTACATACTTTTTTCTTTCTCTCCAGCCGCTCTTTCTTCTCCTTCGCTCTAACCTTTTCCATCTGCTTGTTTTTCAAGAGGATGCTGGGTTTACTTTGTGGGGTTTTCTTTCCCAAAACTTTGGCCATGGCATCTGCCCATCCGGAATTAGGATTTTCTTCTGAGTCTCCCTCTTTCTCTTCTTTATTATCTTGCTCGTCATCGCCATCACTTTCTTTATCACTTCCCACGTCTGATCCCTCTTCATCATGAATAATGACATTGTATTCTTCGGCACTAATACTGTCCTCAGAAACTTGATCTAAACGATTTAAAATGTTTTTCATTTCAACACTTACACAAATTTTAAACCAAGAGTTTAGCCTATTGTAGATAACGAGTTTCAATATAGATATTTATATTTATAACGTTATATAAACTATTATTTAGTATTTGTTTCAGTGATGTAACACGCCAAGCAGTGGCTATGAACATAAAAGTTCATTAATACAGATAAAAAAAATCTGTCAGTTGCAAATAAATACATGATTAACATATTATATATAATGTGTCAAAAGCGGTTCGTTAAAATGTACATTTCTCACCATTTTCATCCTCAAGAACTACATGTGGTTTCTCCGTGATCGCCGCCATGTTTCTGATATTTACGAGTGCCCGTAAAACTGTCCGTGTGAAACAAGCAGAGATGAACTGAAGGTTCCGGTAACACACAGCGTGTCCCTAAACGTTCTCATTTAAAATTGTTGTGAGTTTATTAAAATTATAGTTACACGTTTTTATTTAATGATTAAAATAAAACATTTGTAGGTTACTCGTACACCATCAACAGTTACATACATACATACACACACACGTACGCACACACGCATACACACCTACATACATATATACACATATTTATATATGCATATAAAAAGTAATGTAAAAATAATATAAACAGAAAAGTCAAACAAAATGAAACCATATACACATGAAAAGTACAGTACATGCACACTGATGCACACAATAACCAAAACACACCTCCATCCCCACACTGTCAGCAACTGTGCTGCTTTCTCAGCTTCAGAGGAGCAGTGAAAGCAAAGGTTGGCAAGCGGAAAGATTCACCTGTTCATCATGATCTCCTCACAGCAGAGTAAGATGAACCTGATCAACATTTCTGAAAATTAATTTTTAATCATATATCATAGTACCATTGTCTTAATTATACAGTCTATTTGTGGACTTATGGCTGAATGACTGAAATGCTTAAATTTGCTCTTCTAAGTGCCATCCAAACATATGTTTATATTCTATTTTAATGTACATAAAATACTATCTACCCTTAAATGTGGAAAATAAGTTTTAAAACCTGTTTTAAATTGTTCTTACTTCAGACTGTTTCCAAAAATGAAACAATGCATGATAAAATAAAAACGTAAAATGACAAACATAACGTCACATCACAATTTTTTTATTTAATTGAGGTTTTTTATAGACATTAAGTTTCAGTAAATAAGTCGATGTTATGAATGATAACAGAAACAGGTGACAAACCTTTAGAGGTGGATGGCCCTGTGTAAGAGAAACATTAAGATTTTTAGTGAAAAGCTGTTAACAGTTTTGTTGACTGAATACATCAGCCTGCATATGGAATCAGTACTGTATATACTGTACACATTGTTACATAGCATAGGTCAATATGTTTTAGTCCACCCTCTTTCCCCAGGAAGGACACTGATATTGATTTCAGTGGAAAAAAAAACTTTATCCCTTTATTTTATGACACTTCATTTATTACATATATTATTTATACCATAATGTCACCATAATGTTGCCTGCCTCAGTCAGTAGAGTCAATAGGCTTTGTGTGTTAGGGCTGAGATTTGAACCCAGGTCTCCAATGTCAGCGTCTAGTGTTTTAGCCCAGAGCACCTAGGATTCAACCATGAGGCCATAGCACAGAGGATTAAATAAAATCTAGATTTTTTTCTTCTTTTTTTATTAAAAGACAGAGCAAAGTGGGGAAAGCATACAGGTACAATAACTGAGCTGACAAAACAAACAGGCTTAAAGACACAGAGAGAATGAGACACACAAAGAAATGGCAACATCCACATAATCCGAACAGGACTCCTCCTCACATTTTTTTTCATCATGTCCTGTCCTGCTCAAAAGCCATCACATGGGGGAGTAGATGCTTCATTTGAGTTGGACAGTTTTGTTATCTCCAGGGGAGTAAAACACCTGGTGTGGTGTTTTCTCCTCTGGATTGAAGCAGTGGATGTATGTAAATATTTATTTAGTTGTTTTTCCCACGGACCAGTTTACATTAATTGCGTCTGGACAAGGCTGTGTTAAACAAAAAGAGGGAGTGGATAAGGGATTGGAGAAGGTGAGGGGGAAAGGTTCAGGAGTGAGTAGAATAGGAAGAATACCTACCTGAACATACAATGTAAGTTTGTAACAGTTCGTGTTGTCCCGTTTGTAGTTTTTACATAACACACATATATACAGAACATCTACCTAGACAAACCATGTCTGTTGAGGAGCAAAGGTTGTCCTCCAAAAAGATGTCTCCAAGTCCTGGTTTACTCATTCCATTTGACACTGGATGAACCCCAGAAGACTAATCACTGCTCCCAACAACTTGCAAAAGGACTGCCAAAACTGGGAAGCAGATATGATGTCCTGGGGAATGTCAAACACTTTAAAGATATGTTAAAACATCAAAACACTTGAAGATCCAGGATGCTTTGGAAAATCTCAAGCTGTGAATGAGATACCAGTGGGTAAAAATAGGTGTGTACTAACCTCTGCTGAGTTCCGCTCGTGTGTAATTCAATGGCAGTGTTGCTTTATGGAGCAGTGTAGAAAGGGAAAGGATAAACAGGAGGAAAGAGCCACCGTCTGAGAGCTCTACAAAGATGACAACAGAAACACTTACCTGATCTGGAGCTGTGTGTGATACCCTTTATTAACAATTTGAAAAATACTGTTTTAAAAAGTGTTCCAGACAGATTCGAGCCCCTGCACGGGTGTTGCGTATGAATTAAACAATACTATCATGCAAATTTATGCAGATTTTACACATTCATAAAGCCACTTAGTGACTGTTAGTCTGTTTTTTTTCACTTCATCGTGTATATGTCATGTGCAGATGTTTTGTATAAGAAAAAACTACAAAAAGACTGCTTTCATCATGTAATTCTTGCATTTTCATCTATACCCAGCTATGCCCATAAAGATGCGTCTGTTCTCTATGTTCTATTTTAACTGCCTTAACTCTCTGTACTTTGTATTATCAATGGGATATGATTATGTATCAAATGGGAAATAGAAATAAACTTTCCAACTGGTCAAACCTGGTTGCATATTGAGCTAATGACAATCTTGAGTTGGAACTCTTGAAATTCACTAATGAAAACATGAATAAATGTAATTAAATATTTTAACATTGAATGAACATTAGCTTGGTGTAAATTTAGACATAGAAATGTTTCCTTGTTTCACATATTGTTATTTTTTTTCCAGAAGCCAGGATGGCACTGATGGAGGCTGCTTTTAAATTTACACTTGGAGCAATAGCTAGTGGTACAGTGGCCTTCACGGAGCAGCAAGCTCACCAAACAATGACTAAACTCCTCTCAGGAAGCTATCTAGAACCAGTCATTGCTGGTATGAAGAGCGTCGGGCCTTTGGGAATGAGTATGATTCTTGGAACCACAGCACTGATCGCATCAATGACAGCAATGCTAACCGGAATCATCACAGCAGCTTCTGTGGCTTTGCTTCTAGCACAGATGAGAAAATCTGAACAATGGTTGGTACCAGGACTTGCTGCCGTGTTTGCCACAACTTTAAGTGGTGTGGCATTTGGAACCATCATTGAAAAGCTGAGCTTTGAGGTGGTTCATTTACTCTGTGCATTGGGTGGCTTTGCGACACTCAAACTCCTGCTGTACTTTTTTGTGAAGTTTAAGAGTACCAAACATGGACTTTTGGGACCGGAAGGAATTGGCGAAGAGCAAGTGCGAGATCCGGGGTTTGGAAAAGCTGCTTTAGGCTTGGAAAGTATGATTGTTGCTAGTGAGCACCCAGAAGATTTAAGAGACCGGGGTATCCAACGAATAGGTGATATATGGAGGCAACAAAAGAAAACTTGTGATTTGGAAATAAAGGAAACAAGATTTCGGCGGCATTTGATCAAAGCATTGACAAAATATATGCAGCTTCTCGTATTTTCTGGTATTCCCATGACGGTCACTGCTGTGGTTACTGCAAGCCTAAGTATCTTTGGCTTTGGAGAATACAGATTTGTTTTTATCATCTTGTTAGTCTTGATGTTATCCATCTCATTTTGGCTCATGAGGCCACCTCGGTTAAATTTTTGTGCCTTTATGGGATGCATGGGAATGTTTGCCACCTTTGTCATGGCTGTGTTGACTGTTCATGCTGGACAAGAAGTGCTTGATATGTCTATAAGAATGCGCAGAGCAGGACAAAAAGTGGGTAAAGATAAAATTATCATGCGCATGTCACAAGCATCATCTATTCGGTTGGTTTCAATGGGATTCTTCATCTCAGAACTGTGTCAGCTTGTATTGGGCGCTACAGTCGCTCGTCTTATGGGGCGTGAAATTGGATGGAAGATAACGATATTAGCATCTGTAATAGCATTGCTTGTTTTGTCGATTAGTCACATGTTTTCAGGGATGCTAGGGGTTGGTGGGATGGCTGGTGCTTGTTTGGGAGTATTTGGAGCATCTGCAGTGTCCATAGGGGGTGCTGCAGCTGCAGGAGTCAACTCAACTTCATTGAGCGGAGTAATAGGAACCACCACTGGGATGCTATTGGGGTTTTTGCTGTTGGGAGAGACAGATATATCTAGTATTGGTCTCCAGGTTAGCTTGGCATTTGTTTTTTCTACTATGGATCTTTATTGAATATATGTGAGGTGCAAAAACAGAAATTTCGGATTTCGGAAAAGATTTGGCCAGCTTAAAGTTACAATATCAGATATTTACAGTGTATGGTTCATAGCCATGATGCCTTAGTGGATGAAACTTTTAGGTTTAATGTAACTTAATGAATAATAAAAATCTCAAAAGTCAGCATAAGTCAAATTCGAGGGCTTTTCTACTAAATATAGAGGACTTTTAACATGCATCAACATTGGAGTCTGCCACCAGCCTCAAGTGGTCAGTTGGTGAATTGCAGTTTCAGTCACTTCCTGTCATGAAAGGGAAAGTGAAAGGGAGCCACTCAGGCTAAATCTCCCCGAGTCGTGCAGTGCATGAACCAGCTCAATCCAGCTTGGACTAGCTTACAATGCTCAAAACCACAACTTGAACTGGACACGTTGGATTTTCCACTACACTGTAAAAAAAAATAATACCCATTTATCTACCGTTGCAACTCATTTCGAGCTATAGTAATAATAAAATGTTGCAACCATTGAGAATGAATTGAAATTATAAAATAAGTTTAATAAACCATTAAAAATGAGCAGCCTACTGCCATTATCTCTCACAAAAATTAGAGAAAAATTAAATAAAATGGTTTTAATTGGAAGGACACTTTTCTTCTTTCGTATTTAGTCAACATAATCATGAACCTTCTTTTAACATGTCATGAAAAACTTCCACATTTAAAAAACTGGCTCAGGAAAGAGCATGATTATTACCCTTTATGGTCTCCAGCTACAAGCTTCTTATTAAATGTAATTGTAGCAGTTAAAGACAAGGAATTCTCCACCCTTTTGGGAATTGTTTTCCATTTTCCAAATTATATTAATGAAATTTAATGATTTGGAATTTGCTGTGATGGACTGGCAACATGTCCAGGGTGTACCCTGTGACTCACGCCCGATGGGCGCTTGAGATCCCTGTGACCCCTAAAGGGAATAAGCGGGTTAGAAGATATATGAATGTATAAATAAATGATTTAGAAGATGTTTTCTTGTTCTCCAGGTCTAACGTTAGCATGAAAAAAATGAAAAAGCATGAATATCATGAAAAAATTGGATTTTTTATTGAAAATCCTTAAATTTGATGAAACAAAGAAAAATTTCTAGCCAAAGTTAGACTCAAGTTGCTGAAAATATCCCCAACAACACATAAGGGTTAATATTGTTGCTCATTAGCAAGTGGCTTACATAATATAAAGGAAAAAAGTCATCAGTTTCTAACATTTTACCCTGAATGTCTTCTTTGGTGCATCTCAGCACTAGAGGGCACTACACACCATAAGATCCACTGAACTTAAGGATGAGGGTGATTTATTACTAATTCAGGCCTTGGCTACCGATGAATGGAACCCTTTACAAGTCATTGAGAATAAGGTTCATTCATGAAACTTTTAACATTTCCTTTATTTCTGCTGTTTTTTGTTCAGATTTACTTTTTGTTTAATGTCTCGGTGTCTCTAATGGTCCTAATACCAAACAACATTGTCAAATGTTTTTTTTTTTCATTCTGAGCATTTTTTATTCTTTTTCTTTATTCTGTTTTAGTTCACTTCTAATTCTCGTATTGTGTTTAAAAAAAAACAATGGCTCTGGTTTAGTAAGCTAGTGACATCTTTTAATGATCTTTGTTAAACAATAATCACTTTTTAAAATTGAAACTTATTTTTCCTCCATGATTGGTCCTCTCACCCTGTCTGTTTCTATCTGCCTCTTTATTAGTCAGAAGACGCAGTTTGCAATGTGTGTACGTGAGAGTCGGGCGCACATCCTGCCCAGTGTGGAGAGGGCACTACTCTACTGAGCATGCTCAGACTCATCACACGACTGCATCACTGTTCACATGGCAACAGGCCTCCTCTGTGTCACAAGCAAATGCTTCCTCATTATATGCTAACTCCATCAATTGAAGATTACATAAACCCAACAATTGTAAACATTTACATTATGTGTCATATCCAAACAGAAATTGTATGATGTTGTTTGAAGCAGTTTTTTCTCACGGTTTCATGCTCTTAATTAAAACTTAGAAGGAACTTTTGTAGAGGTTAAGGCATTGTTACACAAAGTTGTATACTTAGAAACACATTTGAAAGTGCAAAACGTTTAGTTCCTCATTTAATCTCATTTCTTTTTGAGAGTGGACCTGAAATGCCTCGTTCAACTGAAAAGACACCCAAACATCTCCATGTGACCAATGAATAAAGTCTGATGTCATGCGCTGTGAGGGTTAGTGCTGCACTCAATGGCAGTGAGTGAGTTGAACAGTGTGATCTGATCTGAGTCATTCGGTTCCTCTTCGTGAATGGAAACTGGCAAAAGTGGCATGAAGGAGCTGATTGTTATTGTGTAATTCCTGATGGAAGCTGGCAGTGAATCTGCCCTGGCAAACTCACTGAAGGCATCTGACCTTACATCATCGAATCAACATTTCAGCCCTGCGGCAGCATTAATTATCCATTACTACCTTTTTTTGTAAGTGTTGATACCTGATGCAAGAAGAGGAGCTTCAGTGTTTAAAGATATAAAAACCAATGAGGTCCACTCACAAACCTACTCTACACTTAATCATAATTAAATGTTTGTTAATAATGGCCTTTCTAGCTTTGGGAAGTGGAAACAACTTACATTTGATCAAAATCCATGCACCTCCTGGAGGCTGGGTGCAGTCACAGAATGTATAAAACTATGTATAATTTGTAAAACCATAAAGTCACCCACAGGTTTATAATTAAGTGATGGGAGGCTTAAATTGCCAGGTCTTTGTAATTGGACTAAGGCTGCATATAAAGATCCCAGAGTGGCTGAATGTTAAAAAAGTTCATCGCCCTGCTCCTCACAGTTGACATGAGAGTCAAAACACATTGATATGACCAAAAAAAAATGTTTTAAACTTCTTCTTCTGGAAATTTGAGCACCGACAATTAAAACACTGCTCACTTCTGGAACCAGGCTCAAGCGACTTATAACGCATCGATTGGGAAAGTAGAAGATTAGTGCAGTTCATGTCTTTGTCGTTCACTCTATGCTGCCAACTATGCCATGGTGTTGCCCTATTTAAGTTTGGTTTTCCACTAACTGGTTTGTCTCATTTCCTGTAGTTAAATATTAGGGACACAAAATTAGGTAGGCGATTTTGCTGTAACATGGTTTTATTTTGTAAATGAACCTAATACTAGACATAGAATTGATCTCTGTGATTGGTGGATCACTGAGACCCTGGGGGGAGCTTTGATAAAAGAACTTTTATCAAAAGAACTCATTTTTCCAACATTTTCCAAATATTCGTGTTAATTATGTAAACCGTGGTCTGTGTCAGGGATTCTGTGTGCCCAGACGACCACCTCCATGAATCCCCTTGTGGACAATCACACCCCAATGAAACAACCAACCAATCAGCGCACTCAGCTCTCCATCAGGACCGGACCTGCTGTCAGATCTGCAGTTCACTCCCACTGATCACATCCTGCCTTCTGGATTGTCTTTGTTTCTTCTAGGTTGTCACCATCACTCCATCTGCTCCTGTGGATGCACCCCAGTCTACTCCATTCCAGTGCTACACTTTGAAGACATTGAGGCTTCTTGGATTCCATCTTGAGATTGACTGCAAAAGTGTTATCAATGATGTTTGAATTCTACCTGTTGTTAATAAACCTTGTAAATAGTTCCTTATATTGTGTCCCTTCTCTTTTCCTCCAGTCAACCGTGACAGTGGACGTAAAGTGTCGTTGATTCTGTACATAGCAGCAGCAGTTGTGTTTTTGCAGACATTTCCAGGGCTTCATATGGTTTTTGACGACAACAGCATGGGCTACGAAAACGTAACGAAAGAGCTACGAAAAAACAAAGGTTGATTACCACATATATTATGCACTGAGCCTAATTCAGCCTTATTCAAAGATAAACCAGCATTAAAAAAAGCTTTTTTAAGCAACAGTGGAAAACAGTGTAAAGGCTGCTATAATTTGGTAAGAAAAGAGATGTAAACGACGAAGACTTTAGCAAGACTCTATGGTTTCAAGCCAGTCTTTTTCAATGAACAAAATATACTTTGATAAATGGTCATGAAAAGTCATTAAATTGAAAAGCTCTCAGGTTGATGGAATGTGGAAACCCTGCAGTTAGCATTCTAACATTATCAAAAATGCTATTATTCATACCATTAGCTAGCTATTAATAAACAAGAAAAGTAGTTTCACATGATTCATCACTTTTCTTTGCAGTGTTGAGGAGATTTCATGTAGAAGTCCTCAGTTTTCTTCTTTCTGCATGAATAAAGCATCTCTCTGCGCAGAGCTCTGATCTGTCCGGCTCGCACATGGACCACCGCACGTTTGCAATGAAAGATGGCTCCAATCCAAGCTATTGCTGGCAGAAACTAAAGCCATGTGGGGATTCACTAGAGGCGCTGCTGGGCAACACGTACAATACCGGAGGAGATCACACAGATTTAAGGACTACTCAAAGAACAGTTCTTGATAGCAGAAATCAAGGTCCTGTTTATTGTGACAATGTATTCACCATGAAGATGGGTGAGGACTGTGGCGTGACATTTAAAAGCTGATTATTTAAAGGTATCTTTCTCAGTCCCATTGGTGCCAACCAATAAAAATATCAAGCAGCCATACGTATGTATTAAATGTATTAAAAAACAATACAAAAACATCAACCATTCGACCAAAAATTAAACCAAAAGACAACCATACAAAAATCTAACTAACCAACCAACCAACCAACCAACCAAACATTTGTATTGGGTCGAATGAGGCATAGACACAGATGTAGTAGATAAAAAGACAGTTGCCCCGAGGAAGATTCATTATAATAAACAGTAAAAATATTCCCTGCTGGGAAAGCATCAATAGATAATCGAACAAACAAAAAGAAACCCAACCATTCAAACAAATCTCATGGTCAGTCCAACAAAATCATTCAACCCATCAACAAATCAAACAAACATTGCATTATTCATAGCAACCCATAATTGGTATTGTTCATTCCAATTTATTTAAGAGCATTGAAAACAAAAAAAGATATGATGGATATGAAACCAACTGTGCCACTTTCTCAGTGAAAGCAGGACTACCTTTTCTCAGGTTTCGTATCTTTAAGCTACTCCTCCTCCTCAACAAATTCCTGAGATAAACGCAGCTGCAGAAGGTTAATGTTTAAAACAAGAGCATATCAGCTGAAGGCCTGCTGCAGTGAATATTGTGTCTACTGTAGATTTTGTCAGCGGTGACCTCTGCAGTAAACTCTGATTTTGACATCCCCTCGAGACTCGCTGGAGCTAGGGTTTGCATATGATTTCAAAATGAAGTAGAGGATATTGCTGACCTCTGGAGTTTTTGTTCAATGCTTGAGATAAGGTTAACTACTGAGTATTTATTTCCCTTCTCTTTTTTATTTACTCACCTTCCCTTTACTCATTGTATGGTGACTCATTCCTGTGATTCCTAACCTGGAATTCCTCCATTCTTTGACTCCTCTCCTTGGATAGTGTTCCTCTCCAATGATCTCCTGGCACACTTAGCTCTCTAATAACCTCACTCCTGTCATCGATGATCCTCTCCTGGCAGCTCTAGTTCCTGGTTCTCTTTAACTACAAGCTCTTTGCCTGCCTGTTTGAGGATAGACAAAACCAGTGGTGTAGTGTTTACACATGTATACTCCGTATGCCTACTTTTTTTTCCTGGCCAGTTTGGGTAGGACTTCTGATGGCCTTTCGTCTACTTTTATCTACAATTTGGCTTGGGCAAGTTAAGGTGGAAAATAGTACACCACTGGTCAAAATCCTGTTTCTTGTACCTTGAATAAACCTCATGCTTGTTCTTACATTTGGATTTTGGTCTCCCTCAGCCTCACATAAAGAACCGTTTGCAGTGAATTTGTACAGTAATTTGTAAAAAGTGGTAAATCTTTTATCAAAACTATAAAAGCACAGTAATATTAATAGTAATATTAAACCACTTCAACTCACCGTAAAGCATTACTAGTTGATAAGTGATGGCATGTTTTGACGACAACTTTACCACTAGCTAGCTGGTTAAACATAAGATATCTCATAACAAATGAGTAATATAAGGTTTTTATTCATACAAAACTCTATTGGCAGCTACAACGATTTTTCGGGGGCGATGTAACAACAATCTGCGATTGGTTTGGCTTGTTTCAGCGTCCTTTAATAAGTTGGGAAAATGAACCAAGTTTGATTCATGTCAAAGGGATATTTGCAGCAAGTCTCCTGTGGTTGCTGCATTGGTCCCCAGTGGACATTCTCAAATTCAGCTGGTTTTGGAATGACAGACAACAAAGCTTCGTTAGAAACTGAGGAATCACATCAAAGGCTTCTCTTCTATTAGAATGCAAATTAATTCTCAGTTGCTTGTTTCTTTTCATTGGATATACGCACTATGTCACTATGACAGCTTTTCTTTATGAAATTCATTGTTGATATAAATTGCATTGTTAAGTTAAATTAAGTAACGATAAAATCCTGCAAAGTCAGATTTAAGATAATACAGAATGTAAAACTCTCAATCACTAATCTGCATTTCTTTGAAATAACACAAACATACAAAAGCTGTATTTGTAAGCAAAGGGTCTCATTCTTCTTTTTTTGAAATATTTCAATGACACAAACAGTTTAAAGGTAAAAAAAGTCATCAAGGGTTAAATCCATTTATAATATTATAGCGAACTGGCCAATCAGATTACGTTTACAGTACGTAGCCATGTATATACATATTCCTATTATAATTGGCTCAATAGTACGCTTGTATGATAGGCTCAATAGAATGCTAGAACCCATGATTTCCTGTCTTCACGTGTGACATCCTCTGTTTCTGTCTCTTCTCTCCCTCCATCAGCTGTGCAGCAGAATGTGAATGTGCAAGACTAGCAGCAGAAATAGCTAGTCTTGATAAACAGCTTTATAAATACTCTTTCGCACAGAGTCTGGTGCTATACTGTAGCTGAACCTTATGCTTTGTCATATGTATCAGGTCATGAGTCATCACAGGAGTCCTCCTCTAAAAATAGAACACCATCCATGGTACTTGAATGTAAAGATTGAGAGAAAATGTAAGAAAGTTAAGAAAGTCTTCTACTACAGCCACCTCAGTAGAATTTGAGACCAGATTGACTTTTACATAAAAATTAACCCAATCAATAATGCACATTCATGCACATCTAATAAGGATTTTTTTTGTTGCAATATAAACATTGGCCTCATAACAAGTTGGTTCTTGCCCTACTTTGGCTGGACAACCAGCTGTTACGTGCTTTATGGTACAGTAAAAGGGCCACACATGGAACGAGAACTGCCAGCAGGGGGTCATTATTGCCATTATTGAAATGGAGATTGATGTAAAGACTGAAACCCAGAAGTGGAGGTATCACATCGCTGAGAAGGGAACACGATTGTTGATGTAGCTATCTCACAGGTAAGGGAATTTGAGGATGGCGTATGACTGTAGACCAGATGTTGAGCTGAAAGTAGGTCAGTGTGGTGATATTAAGCAATTCCTGGTGGGCTGTCTTCATGATTGGTGAAAGTAGCTTCCGGTGCATATGGTCAAATCAAGTGGGTTCTGTAGATGGTTCAATCTTCTTCTGGCTTGGGACCCAATGACAGCTTTTCGTGCTCTGTAGGGGGAGAAAAACGTGACTCTTCTACACCTGGATGGAAGCTGTAGTGAATACATGACCATGTTTCCCACAATCTGGATTTGTAATGGTCTAATGTATCAAGGACTCAATTTCTTAGATACTAAGTGTTGGTAGACAAACAAACCCAGTGTCTGGGTTGGTATTTAATAGTCTCCATTGTTCTGGAATCTGTGAAGCACTTATTCCTGGTTGGAAGTTGGCAGAACCTTTGGAAGATTTCGCCCTCCTTGGATAGAGAGGAGGTTGGTAGATTGGTATGCACTAGAAGGGAGTAAGACCTGTGGTGTCCAAGTACCTGTGGATTTTGCCTAGGCCAAAATAGGTTCATCGACAGGTTTTGCTCTGTAGTTCCAAATTCCCAATGACTTCCTCACCCTAGTTATATTTCCTCCCAAAAAATACACCAAAAAGAGTTGTCAGCAGGTGATGGATAAGCACCAAAGAAGGAACATTTAATATGACCAAGGATTTTTATCAAGACTATGACCATTGACTTGATTGCCACTGTTGATAAAACTTTGGAAACTTGACAAGTGCTTCCCATGTGGAAATTTATATGTTTTCCAACTCTGTTTACACAATTAGCTTTTGCATGTACCACAATAAAGAAATGGCTGCCCAAGTTGTAGCACACTACATACTCTATGACTCCTGACCCAAGTCTTGAGCTCTGCATTACAAACGATACCACCGTGGACAGACTTGGACTTGGACTTATGTGCCAGACAAAAGCTACATGTGGGCCAAATTTGTTTCACGACTAGGTTGGGATCTAGCCCCTATATCAGATATTTACAATATTTGTTACATTTTATTCATTCATCCATCCACCAGTCCTGGGTTTAGGTGGATCACATCACATTCCCTCCTAATTCCATTCCAATGGGGCCTAACTTGCGTTTTTTTTTTGGACTTTGGAAGATCAAGTTACCTCCATGTTACCTAAATAATCATAAAACCCATTACATTAACCTTTGTCAAAAGTTGTTGCAGCAAAGCTGTCATAATATTAACTCTAAATGTAATTTACAAATGAAACAAATTTTCTCACTTTTTACAGGTTGCTATCTCCACTGAAAGGGTTGTGTTTAAATATTAATGCGCTCTTATTTTGGCGGAGAGAATCAGAAATCATATCATCCGCAGCAGTAGCCATATCATCCACAGCTCCGTGATTTCATTTTTATTGCAGAACAAGGATGAACAGCTTGTTTAGTCTCATTCCTGATAACACTTATTAATTCAAGCTAATGTTAAAAAAGCCTATGTGTGTGAGACATGGAGATTGTTTATTGGGAGAGTAAAACAATATACCTTAAATTGTACACTAAAATATACGTTTATTAAACATTTTATATCATTATTAATTATTCACTTCATGCTGTAAGTACACATGGCTGATGCCAATCAACATTTTATGAAGTACACTGTACTGTATATGAAATCTTCATGAAACCTTTTAATTAAAAAGCCCAGTTGCTGATTCGTCATGAGAGTTCATTTATTCCTGCTCTCTCTTTACCTCTTATTGCTTTCACCTGCTCCTTATTCAAGCCATCTGTTTTCCCTTCCATGGTACTTGTATATCGGGTTTTCAAATGGAGCACACTGTTAAGGTCTCCACACACTGATCCGAACTGAAATTTGCACGAATCTTTGGATGGCTTCTCAGCAGGGTGCTTTTCATCTGCGTCGAGGAAATATTGATGCAATGACGCTCCCTGACTAAAGATGGTGTTTGTGGTACAACAAATGCTCACAGGGGGCAAACAGGAAAGAAAAAGACTTTTGAAGCAAAGATTGATCATTATTTAACTAAAAACACTTTAAATCAGTTTGAAATCAAGCGAAGTGTAGATAATGTGTCGTGATAAAGGTTAGAGTCAAGGTTTCCTTAAAAATGACGTTAATAAAGTGGAAACTGCTGTTTGGAAACAAAAGCTAAAGGTTTCTCCTCAAACTTGTGTTACAGAACAGCACATTACACTTTATAAACATTGTTTCTTTTAGGATTTTGGGTTCGTGTTTATGTTAGTAATATCGCATGGATTTGATGTTTAACATATGGAAAATTCAGGGTACAAAGGTCACCCTGGAATGGATTCATTTCTTATCTCGAGGTATTACAAAGAAAGTAATATTTTTTTCTCTTTAACAAAAATATATATTGTTATAATCATTTGATTGTTTAGCTTATATAAGTATTTTTCAGCTATGATTAGAGTGAGGCTTATCTTTATTTAAATATGATGAATAAACACTAATACATTAAAAGTTAAAGAGAGTTCTTCAAACAGGAAAACGCTGCAAAGATTGCGTTCCTCCATATATGTATTTTAAGACCATCCACTCCATTTGCTATGGCTCAGCGTTTGGTCAGACTTTGAGTTGAAACCCAATCATATCTCTTATATTTCTGTGTTTAATATGGAATGATGAGCAGCACCACGGAATGAGAGACTAAATAAAGAAGTAAAAATCAATTTAGAGTCAAATATAGTTTTTGAATGCAGTTCAAACTGATAAATAATATTAATATCAATGAACCTAATGATTGGTATAAAGTAGTAGTGAGTTAATGCTACTGTAAAGAAGGGTTAGTTATAAATTGGGGATCACCTTCCACATGGGGGTGCTGCATCTTCAGAATGGCATTGCAGCATGGGGTTCTTGGGAGAACGATGTTTGAGCACTCCTAGAACAAAATAAAACGAATACAATTGTGCTGTATTTAATAGTGTTGTATAGTATTAATTAGTTTATGTAATATCTTGTTAATATCGTTCTACTACGATAATTTAACGTTTCATTTTTTATACAAGATTCAAGAACTATATTATAACCTTTAGTTGTGCTGCTGACCACCTTAGCTTAATGAGGTAAAGTGCTTTACATGGAATCAATGAGGTAGAAACGAAGTAAACGAATGTAAGTATGGTGACTGAATTAGAGCGAGTCTCTTTTTGTCTTGGCTTTGGGTTTTTTTCCTCACTGACTACAGTCATATTAACATCTCAGTTTACTGCACTGTTACAGACGTGGTAATTGTTTAATTGGTAAATGTGCTTAAAATTACAAACTGAAATACAGACAGCATATAAACTACAAAGTAAAGTTACAAATATGTGAAAAAATCCAAAGTTCTTGGAAATGTTTGTAAAAGTTTACCTACTAGGAAGTTACAGCTAACTATTCAGTTACTAATCACAGTAACCACTGTAGTAACTACTCTTAACTATCAGTAACTATTGAATACAGTGGGGTAAAAAAGTATTTAGTCAGCCACCAATTGTGCAAGTTCTCCCACTTAAAAAGATGAGAGAGGCCCGTAATGTTCATCATAGATAGACCTCAACTGTGAGAGACAAAAGGAGAAAGAAAAACCCAGAAAATCATATTGTCTGATTTTTAACGAATTTTTTCGCAAATTATGGTGGAAGATAAGTATTTGTTCAATAACAAAAGTTCATCTCAATACTTTGTTATATAGCCTTTGTTGGCAATGACATAGATCAAACGTTTTCTGTAAGTCTACACACACTGTTGCTGGTATTTTGGCCCATTCCTCCAGACAGATCTCCTCTAAAGCAGTGATGTTCTGGGGCTGTCGCTGGGCAACACGAACTTTCAACTCCCTCCAAAGACTTTCGTTGGGGTTGAGATGTGGAGACTGGCCACTCTAGGACCTTGAAATGCCTCTTACGAAGCCACTCAATTGCTACCCAGGCGGTGAGTTTGGGATCGTTGTCATGCTGAAAGACCCAGCCACGTTTCATCTTCAATGTCCCTTGCTGATGGAAGGTTTTCACTCAAACTTTGACAAAACATGGTCCCATTCATTCTTTCCTTTACTCGGATCAGCCAGCCAGGTCCCTAAGCAGAAAAACAGCCCTGTGAGAGCCAGAAATCTTGCTTGTTTGTATCTGACCAAATACCGGTACTTATTTTCCACCATATTTTGCAAATAAATTCTTTAAAAATCAGACAATATGATTTTCTGGGTTTTTCTTTCTCCTTTTGTCTCTCACAGTTGAGGTCTATCTATGATGAACATTACGGGCCTCTCTCATCTTTTTAAGTGGGAGAACTTG
Organism: Danionella cerebrum; assembly: GCA_007224835.1. Taxonomy (NCBI): domain Eukaryota; kingdom Metazoa; phylum Chordata; class Actinopteri; order Cypriniformes; family Danionidae; genus Danionella; species Danionella cerebrum. The sequence continues at coordinate 113,749 of SRMA01026881.1, read as the reverse complement.
CACAATTGGTGGCTGACTAAATACTTTTTTACCCCACTGTATACAGATAACTCTTAAGTAACTACCATTAACCAATCAGTAACTACTGTTATCTCTAAAATTCTGTGTTGTTACTTGGGAGAATACTCTTCTAAGTACTAAGTAGTTCCATGAAAACTAACTGGTAACTCTTCAGTAACAATTCAGTAGTTCCATGAGAACATATGGTGACTAATCAGTAGTTACCTGAAAACCCGATAAGTATTGTTTTGAGTGCAGGATTCCTGACATTTACCTTGCATCATGAATCTATGAAGTTACTATGTTCTCATGGAACTACGGAATACTTACTGAAGAGATACCACTTTGTGAAGTCAGTCTAAATGAAGCATCAAATTAAACTTTCCTTGGAGAGCATGTGGTTGAAGAAAATAGGGATGATGAACAGAGTGTTGTGTTGACATTAAGCTCACGTGGCTCCTGGAGCATGTGGACACCTGTTGAGGTCAATACAGAGTGTATTTCAGTCTGACCGCTGCAGACGCAGTGTGTGTCGGTTGCATTGTGTCACTCTGTGAGGTCCCCGCCAACTGATTTTAACGGCAGCTTGATGAGTGGCTAAGCTTGTGTGGGCGCTGTCTGTATGCGTATGGGGGGTAAAGCAGAGGGGTCGTAGGTTTACATGAGGACACTTCAAGTATTTGACCTGTGCCATCTGCGTCCACATTGCACAACTTCCGCATCATGGCACTAATGCAAGAAGGTAACTCGCCATTAACACTTGATTTATTCCTAAAAGCCACAACCTTGATTTTTCTCTTGATTGACTCATTCAAAACCATTTTCTCCTTTAATTACTGATAATGAATACTATCCAGAGTCTCCTGGTTCCCTTTGCAGACATTGCCAGGAGCTCCCCAGTTTATCACAAGACCGTATTCACCCACAGTTCATCTTGATAGAAAACACACAAGCTTTTGGAATGAATGTAAATTAATCACATTAATTTAGTACAATGAAAAACAGGATACATTAGGAAGGAAGGGACTTTGTTCAATCAAATGGAAATTTCATTATATAAGCTGAGGATCAGCATAAAATGTAGCAACTAGTAAAAGACAAAAGAGATGGATACACACATTGATTTAAATGTTTAGAACAGCAGTGAGAAGCACTATCAAAATGTTTAAAGAGATCAACACAGTGGAGGACAAGACGGCAGTAATTCAAAAACTTTGGAAGGAAAACAAGTGAGAGATGTTTTAAAAGACCCTGGAACAAGTGGTGAAACTCTAGTGAAGGACTGGAAATTCTTTCATCTTCTTACCCGCTTATTCCCTTTCAGGATGACGGAGGTCTGCTGTAGAGCCCTGGACAGGAAAGCACTGCGGGTTGGCCAACAATGAAAATTCCACTTCTGAATAAGAGACACTTCTGGTTCAAGTTTGCTAAGAATGTAATGCTGACTAAAAATTTCTCATATGGCCAGATGAGATAGACCTTTTTAAGCTTTTTTGGCCATAAAGATGTGCCTATACCAGAGCCAAGAAAACCGTCGACACAATAAAACATGGTGGTGGGTGTATAATGCTCTGGGGATGTTTTGGGAATCTTGAAATGACAGTCTGCTAGAAATATTTGGGTCATTGTCTTACAGAAAGATAACGACTGAACACAAACCTCACTTCTGGTGAAAAAATGACCATCAAATGTGAGTAACGTGAGTGAACTTGATTGGCCTTCACAAAGCCCAGGCTTGAATTTAATAGAAAACTTGTAGGTTACTGTGTGGCAGAAGACCAACAAATCTGGAAAAACTTGCGAGATCTGCTCAGGAAGAATGTGCTACTATTCCTCGGGAGTCATGAATCCCATCAAGCAAAAAGGATTCACTTGCTATTAACATCAGATGAATGATCATTTTATTCAGTGGAGTCTAATTTTGTTTAAATAATTCCTGCACATTTTCTATAAATCGTATTTACTTTATTTCACTTCTCAAATATCACTGTTTGTCTTCTATATGATATATTTACCTGAAAATCATGATCCAGACAACCTTTGATTTATAAAAGAATTCATGACAATTTTCAGGGGTGTCCAAACTTTTGTATATCTCTGTATTTCTATTTCGACTACAAACAATATTCTTCCTAGTAAACTATTGTCGAGAATATTTCTGATAAACATGTTTTTGTTAAATATCAAAAATATAAAATATTTCAATGGGGAGCTAAAAATGTTATATTTGACTGTACATAGCACTTTTTATGCTTTTTTGTAATTACATTTGTAAAAAGAAATGTGAACATATTATTATTTTATTAGCATATATACGTTTATTTACAGACTCATGTGCTGATATGAATTCGACCCCTTTTGGACTTCACCCTTGGTTATGACTTTTGTGGTTTATATATCAGAATCAGAATCAGAATCAGAATCGTTTTTATTGCCATGGTCAGTGAAACAAGTTCCAAGGACTAGGAATTTTTTTTGGTGATGGTGCCAAACAATGAACATGTACTAAATAATAAATAATAAAGTGAAGTATATGTAAGAAAATAAAAGAAATAGAAAACAATATATTTAAAAAAAAGAGAAAAAAAAATACTATAAACAATAAAAAACTATACAGATAACTATGCTTTGTACATTGGGACAATGGTGGGGATTGTGCTGATAGTGCAAAGAAAATAGTGCAAATAGCAAGTGTTGTCCATGGGTTTGTGGTCATTTGGTGTTCAAGAGTCTTATGGCGGAGGGGAAAAAGCTGTTCCTGTGTCGGGAGGTTCTGGTCCGGATGGACCGTAGTCTCCTGCCTGAGGGGAGAGGCTCAAATAGTCTGTGTCCAGAGTGGGAAGAGTCAGCTGTGATCCGACCTGCGCGTCCTCAGGCCCTGGAGACGTACAGGTCGTGGAGAGATGGGAGCTTACAGCCAATCACCTTCTCAGCGGCACGTACAATACGCAATATATATATATATATATATATATATATATATATATATATATATATATATAGGCACAAATGACAAAGTCAGAGAGGCCAGGTTGAGATGGTTTGGACATGTGCAGAGGAGGGATAGTGGTTATATTGGTAGAAGGATGTTGGAGATGGAGCTACCAGGAAAGAGGTCAAGAGGAAGGCCAAAGACGAGATATATGGATGTGCTGAAAGAGGACATGAAGGTAGTTGGTGCAAGAGTAGAGGATACTGAAGACAGAGTTAGGTGGAAAAGGATGATTCGCTGTGGCGACCCCTAAACTGGGAACAGCCGAAAGTAAAAGAAGAAGGCACAAATATGCTCCATATTACATTTCCGTAAGGGCTTTTATGGAGAGAATGAAAAGATCAGAACTGTTCAAGTGAACTGTCACTCTGCTGTTTCTAAATAGTTTGGTTAACCGCTGCTTTGTGGTGTGTGCAACAGAGCATCTCCTGGGAATCCAGAAAAGGATGCTGTAACATGAATAATACACAATTCAGAAGTTTCTTATGAAATTTTGATATGGATCATTAATACCATTACGCACAAATTGTTCTGTTTTTAATTCATTTGCATCCATTTGTTCTTGAGGTCATAATCACATGCAGGATTCCATAATTGCTCTTTCTTGTCAGAACACTACTCTGAGAGAATTATGGCACATTTGCTTAAACCGAGGTCCCAGAAGACAGCTTAGCGTGTTCCTGAGCTTACAACTATTCATTATATTGCGAAAAGTAGGAATTTGCTCATTCCATGTTTCAGACTCATTCTTGTAATCAACAAAAGCCGCCCACGCAAATATACATGGACGCATTTAGACATAACTGCATGTTACAAATATAACACGACCTGTTTTAAATAAAGCATGAGGAAATGAAGGGTAATGAGGAAAACTGTGCACGTAAAACCAAAGCAAAAATGTATATTCACAGAAATTATGCTTTTTATGTCCTAAAACATTTCATTAGTTGACTTTGAAAGCCAAGCCACATTCATAATGCATCCAGTAGCATAGCGTTGCAATTGATGGTTCTAAATGAACAAGAACTACTCAAATATTCCATCAAAAGATTTGGCAAACCACATTTTTTTTCTCTTTTTTTTTCTTGAGTTAAATGGAATCTTAGACAAAAATCCAGTAATCTCCATTTGTTGGCCATAGGCAAAAAGAACAGCAATAAACATAAGCTGTAAACATACATTTCTGGCAGAGAAAATGTACAGGAAACCCTACCGAGAAATTGGTTATTTTTGGTGCTGCTTCGCCACACGGGGACGGTAAAGGTTTTCTCAGATGTTTGAGTTGAGATTATACAATATTGTTGTATGTTGTGTATATGTACATGTTAGTCTGGGTTTTGGTGAACAACCCCATTTTTTTGGTACTGGTATTAGGTTGTATATAAATTTTAGGATCAAACAAGTTGTTTTTGATGCTGTCTACGTCCTAAGAAATAATTTTTCAAAACTTATCATTTCAAGGCAACTCAATTATTTGGAAGGAATGAGTCAAAAGTTGAGCCAACTATCTTTATTTTTTATTTCATATAGCTTTTTAGGGTTTTTTTTTTCAGTCCTGCTTCTACACAACCCTACACAATATTAGTATTGAAGGTTTGTCCTGCTGAAAAATCTTGCAGAAAGAAAGACATACCGAGAAACAACTAGTGGCCACATAGAAGTTGGGAATCAGGCAGTAAGGAAACTGATCTGATGCTCCGTTTAAGTTGAGATTAAGCTGTGAATTTACCAATTATGGGCACCAACAGATCTGATGGAGAGGAAACCAGAAAGGATTTTAAAAATCATAAGGATATTCGTTTGGATGATGGGGATTGTGTAGGACAATGAAAACCCTTTGGGAACAAAATGGAGATGGAGAGAATCGTAGCAGTCATTGAGTGTCATTCACACAATTTTAAATTGAGGTTTTAAATAGAAAGCTTAGTGCAATAAAACATTAACAAACCTTTGCGATGAAGGGTTTGCATACAACATACAACTGCAAACTAGCATCCTGTCACAGTTCTTGGGTGACTGTACACAAGAGAAAGGACAACAGCTTAATAAATCAGAAAACGAGTGCACCTTTTATATATATGTTCATTGGACAACACTGCAGAAATGACTCTTTGACACAATGAAAAGTAGTCAGTATAAAGTCTATACATTTTTTGTCCTCTACAAATAACTAAAAATACAGCCAATTAAAGCCAAGCCCTTTTATCCATAACAAGATCGCATTGAAAGTCTGTTATATGGGTCGTAATCGTAGTCAAGTGGAGTTGAGTGTCTTCCGCATGGCAAGGGTAAGAGAAGCCCTGTCTGTGGATGATGGGAGGGTCAAGAACCCAGGGAGTGATGTCGGGCGAGAAGAGCAGAGGACCAAGAACTGAACCTTGCGGAACTCCTCTGAGCACCTGTGGAGTTTTTGAAACCTTGCCCCTCGAGCCAAACATAGTACACAGTAAAATCCTAAGAATTACATGAACTCTACTCAGAGTGCATTTGGTCCCACTCTAGAGATAAACCGACTCTGAAGAAGAGTTTATTTAAAAAAAAAATTCCAAATCAGTGAATGAAAATTCCATCTTTAGTATTGAACCTTACCTTATACAGTCTATTTTACCTCTGTGCTTTTGGTCCCTCTCTGAACAGTTACGGCTTATTTAGCATTTTCCTCTGCAGATTTAGAAAAAAATGAACAAAATAGATCATTAAATAACTCTTTCATAGAGTTGGTTTTACTCCATATAGAGAGGGACCAAATACACTCTGAGGGGAGTTCATTTAACCGTGTAAAGAAAACAACTGATCATCACCAGGAAAAACAACCGAATCTGGAAGAGGAAACATTTGATCAATGTGAAAAGAACATTGAAAGAAAAGAAATGAGTTGGACCAACAATGCATCAATAATGTTTAATATCTGATATTCCTGAACTAGAAATACCTACTCCTCCAGACGTATTGCTCAGGACAGGTATTTTCTAACAAACACACAATGGATTTATGCGAGACCAGCATGAGTTTTGGTAGGAAACATAATCATTAGTTAGGTTGAATGGGGACACAGCCTATCAGAGAACAGGACAGCACATATTAGCACCTATTTGAAATTCTCAGCACAGATGGCACTGTGTACATTAGATAAACCTCTGTTTGCACCCATCTAACCTTCCTGTGCTGGCTGTGCTGCTCGATTATGTGTGCTACACAGCAAACACTGCTAATGGAAGAAATCTGTCAATATAATGCTACGGTTTGTTTGCCCCCTCAGCAAATATAATTGTCAGTGCTGACTGGCAAACTGCCCCTTCTGGACACATCCAAAAGTATTCTTTATGAGGATCTGCCTGCCTGGTAAGATTTGAAATATGTTTAGTGGGTTAGAATTTAGGGATGGATAAGCAAGTGTAAATAGATGCATCTTTCCTTTTGTTACTCAGGCCTTTTTAGTATTCACATACTATTGATCTGGATTGATCTGTATTCCATTGGGCTACCAGCACTGTGATTGCTATTGATTTATACGATCACAGACTCGAGGGGGAAAGGTTGCTGTTTTCACATTAGGGTTACACTCGTTAGATTTAGTTAATAATATTGCAATTGGTGAACGTTGAATAGCTAGAGCAAGGTGTGTGTGCTCTGAGGCCCTGTGCAGGAATATTCTGGAAAGGTTCCAGAACAAGTGAGTCCAGTCATGAGGCTGGAAAAGCTAAAATTAGCCCGGGCTGACGTCTTTCTATCAGATGCTGTGGATGTTGGATGATTCAGGGATCTCCTTTTAGACAAGAGTCACCTTACCTGCCAGAATGAATGCAAGTCATGAGCTTTACCGCAAGCAGTCTTGTGATGTCAACTTTTCCAAACACATCTTTCCCTGCCAACACACAACGAATAACGTACACACTATGATGAAATGCATAAATTAATTGTAAAGATACCTGCAGTGAAATGACTGTGCTGTGGTTACTAAACTAAACCAAATTCATTTACTATTTTGAAGGTTCACAAAATAGTATGAATTGCTTTTAATATTTAAAAAAAAGTTCATTATTTGATTCTAGGTTGATATCTCCTTAAAGTAAATTAAATATTGATTTAGTGAATAAAAATCATTATTTGTAGAGCTATTGTGACACGCAATGACTTTATATTTACTGCTTTCTCAGGTATTTATTGCTGTTTGGTTATTTTTGCTTCGCCACACGGGGACGGTAAAGGTTGTTTGAGTTGAGATTATACAATATTGTTGTATGTTGTGTATATGTACATGTTAGTCTGGGTTTTGGTGAACAACCCCATTTTTTTGGTACTGGTATTAGGTTGTATATAAATTTTAGGATCAAACAAGTTGTTTTTGATGCTGTCTACAGCCTAAGAAATAAATTTTCAAAACTTATCATTTCAAGGCAACTCAATTATTTGGAAGGAATGAGTCAAAAGTTGAGCCAACTATCTTTATTTTTTATTTCATATAGCTTTTTAGGGTTTTTTTTTTCAGTCCTGCTTCTACACAACCCTACATAATATTAGTATTGAAGGTTTGTCCTGCTGAAAAATCTTGCAGAAAGCATACAATTGCTTTAATTTTCATTTTCTTTGCTTCATCCCACAGCCCTTTTATTAGCTTCTCTTGTTTCCCTTTCGCAAATAAATAAATACAAACTGAAAATGATGTTTTGGTTTAATTGCATGTAATTAAATTGAATTGTTAAATTGGACAGGCTTTTATAGAACATTCAAATAACTGAAAAATAAATGAAACTAATTGAAATTAAACTAAATATTTGTCACAGTCTGTGTCTTGGTCTTTCTCTCCTTCTACTCCTGCTAGTAATTTTCTCTTTTGCTCTCTTGCTGTGCCGTACAGTCATCTTGTTGTATGAGCTTCATTTGTGACTAATAATGGATTGATGAGTTATCAGATTTGTATAAAAAGAACCCCAATGCCCTAGACCTTAACATCAACTGCAATTCGACCTCTGCAAACCACTTTAAGATTCGCCCTGAGACTAAAGTGTTGTTTATCAAGAGCAGATACACTGCTGATGTGGCAGACACCTCCAATGTGTCTCAGCATCAAGTACCTGTGGCTTAAAAAGATTTGAAGAGACTGGAGTTGTTTTGGACACGCCCATGTTAGGAAGACCTGTCTCTAAGTGGGTGAATCGTGCCAAGAAGCCAGAACTAATCAAAAGACAATTGGAAAACTGGAAACATGACAGAATGTAGAACTACACCACAGTCACCCCAAATATTCATTAGGAGGCCTAATGAATTCCACATGGATTTGAGATTCACCCAGAGAACAGTAAAGTTTGGGGGTGGAAAAATTTGGGGTTTCATCCAATATGGAGGTGCGAGATATCTGCAGGGTGGAATACAACATCAATAGTCTAAAATACCAAGAAATCTTAGCTACCTCTTATATTAACCATTAAACAGGCCAAACATCCACATCAAAGCTCCTCAGAGCAAAGAAGATCAAGATGCTCCATGATTGACCAGCACAGTCACAAGACATGAACATCTTTGAGAATGTCTGGCATAGGATGAAAGAGGAAGCATGAAAGATTGATCCAAAGTAATATCGATGAACTCTGGGAGGCATCCAAGACTGCTATCTTTGCTTTTCCTGATGACTTCATCAATACATTGAATGAATTCCTGCTAACCCGCATGAATGCAGAACTCATGGGAGTCATACAACATATTATTATTATTACATTTTTAATTTGAGCTAAAGTTTGGAAGTTTAATAGCAGGTGTTTCTACATACGTTTCAAGACTTTTTTCAGGGACTGTATATAAGAAATAAAATTGTTTAAAAATGTACTTGTTTTACTGGAACAATGCACCACTATTTAACCTAATAAAATTAATGTTACACAAATCATTTGATTCATTTATGTTGCAACAGATATAGAGTGGTATCTTTCAGAAAAAAAAAATTGTTGACAAAAAAGGTTTCATAGGGGTGTCCCGATTCTTAGGGGTGCATTTCAGCCCTCCAGCATTGTGGGTAGATTTAGATGAAGAGCTTAAGGGTAGGTAAACGTGAGAAAAATGGACTCAGCCTTAATATTGGCTATATTGAGCATACGGTTGATCATAAATCACTTATTCGGTACTTTAATATTAAAATAATGCCATTATGGATATTCTTATGAAGCATAATTGAACACAATTTTATGGATAATGGATTTGTTTAGTTTTAATGGAAGTCCCACAGGTATATTTGATTATATAATTGAAGCATAAATGAGCTGGGATCTTATGACCGCTGCTCTTTAAGTGTTGCCAGGTGAAGACATACTATATTTATAATAGGAGCTTAATTTAGATGAAATAGAGTAGAACACTGATAGGGTGGCAATGAGTGCACACGTCTCCTCCAGGATGTCTCAGATTTCATCCAGTACGAGCAAGATGCGCTGAAGGAGAGAGAGAGAGGAGAGAGTGTGTGTGTGCAGGCGTGTATAAGCTGTGTCCCAATCCAGGATTTGCTTCTTTCAAAGTATACACCCTATCCAGTCTGCAGCCTACCCCTCTGTCTGTTCCTTACTCCCTACAACAAAATTACAACATTTAGCCTACATCACATTCCACTCGGGTAGCTACGTGTTACTGCTGTTAACATCATGTTTTTTAAAATAAAACTAAGATATTTTAAAATTCTACTATCACTATTTGCATTTTAAGAATCCCTTGAACTACTGTCCTTAACTAAAAAACTGTTACTAACATTTGAATCTGTATTCGGCACCACTTGCATTGCTTGCTATTTTGTGTTGATTCTGTAGGGAAAAAAAAGTTGCTAAGCATTAGGAATATGAAAGGCCATGAAGGATGGTAACGATGCATCCCCCGGATTCAGGGAAAAAAAATAAACAAGGCAGCATTTGGGACAAACCTCAGGCAGCGTTGTGTCGTAGACAGCCTGGATTGGGACACAGCTAAAGTTTTGAAGAATATAGTTTTGGATATTATCACAACAACAGATCATGGTATAGATCATACCAAATTATAGCACATTTTTGCAATAACTATTAGCAAAGGGTATTGTACCATCTGAAATGAACTCTTAAACCAACAAATAAATAAAAAATTCTTCCCCCTCAGAGTGTTCATGAAGGTCAAATGTAGAGATTTACATCAACAAAACTAGTGGAGCCAGCGGTGGAAATATGCTCTTAAGTTGGCTATTTTTACATTTGAGTGATTGAGAACCTGCTCACTTCTGGAGCTAGCCTCGAGCGGCCGGTCAAGGAATTGCAGTTCAGTCACTTCCTATTAGGCTTTGAGAGGGAAAGTAGGAGGTGGGCCCTTGTGTCATTCGCACAGATTCCTGGATCCACCCTCTTGATCACAAAACAATCATACATATATATCTGGAAAGGCAATATCCTGTGGATAAAAAAAAAATCATAATATGCTTAGTTTATGTTCACTCAAACATCTCTATATAGTTTCACAGCGTGACACAAACTCTTTATAAGGTTTTTAACTTTTCCAGGTTCAGTAATGCTATGTGGATTATATCAACAGGCTCTTGACACCACATCCTATCGTGATTTTGTTTTATTTTGTTATTTTCCTTTTTTACTGAAAGAAGAAAACCTACAGCATTACCACCTTACATTGCGTAATATCTGAGACATCACTTATCAGAAGTCCTGGTATAAACGTCACTAGACATCATTAGCCACATCTGTGTCAATGCTGGCAAATTTGCAACTCTAAATGTACATTTTCAGTGTTAAGATTAAGGGCTTCCCAGTCTGGCAGGAGAGAAATCTTGATACGTCAGAGAGCCGTGGGAATCTGCCAAAGATGTCATTGTTTCTGATCTGCTTTTGTTCACTTCACATTCACATCTTCACAATGACATTCACATCACATAATAGCTGCTTGGCTTCACTTCACCACTTTTTAGGTCAAATTAGGACAAACGGTGGAAACTCCATTTAAATATCTTATTAATGAAAATAGAATCTGGTTTGATATTGATTGAATTGTCAAAAAGTTAAAGGTAATCTTTGCTCAGCAAAGTGAATGTTACATAAAAATGTACTCAAAAATGTATCATAAGAGCTATTTTTTTCTTAAGCATTTTTATAGATTTAGTTTTTAGAAGCATTTGCAAAAACAAAATAAACCCAATCATGTACTCTGCATATTAAAAGGTACGACAGAATAATCTGCTTTCTGCTCGAATTAGGTTTTCCACAGGAATCACACTGCTGTGGAAAATTACAAAGCCTTATTGCCCTACGTGTACACTCCTTCAACCTCAAACCATAACTCATCTTCAGGCTGTAACATGCAGAGCATTTCTTCTTTACATGGTAGTGCTGTGAATGTATTTTGTCTCACTCAGAGAACATTTCATTTCCGTTTCTGCGATTTATTGTCTCTTAATAAAAATGTGTCTGTTAAGAAAGCTTGTGAAAGAAAGTTGTACTGGTCATGACTAACAATTTGCCATTCTGCACAAATTGTTCTCCTCCTTTAGTTCTAGCACACTTTGATACACTTTATTATACATTTCCCACAGATAGTTAGCGGTTGACAATAACACAGACACTTTCCAGCCAAAACAGACATCAAAAGTACACCCACCAACACACACCCCCAGCACAACCAAATAACTGTACTGCTCTACTGGCAAAAAAAATGATCATTAAAAAAAGTAAAACCAAAAAACTTTGGCTGGCCACTTGAGGATTAGTAGCTTCTGCCACGCGTTGAACTGGAAACCCTTATATAATGTTGCTAGGGGTTATTATAAGGTTGCAAACATTGTATTGAAATCATGCTTGAGTCGGTGAAGCATGGCTACTTAACATATAAGGCATTACACATCATTCCTAGGGGTGTAACAATCTATCTTGGCACAATATATCGTGATGCAAAAATTATGTCATGGGGTTACTGGAGATATCGTGTAGGAACAACACTCCCAACACCATAATGAACTATCTTGAGAAACAGCAGACACTGTTTTAAAAAAGAGGTAAAAACACTCGGAGGAAGATTACGTGCTGGATCTCTGGAGCTGGAACTTAGCAGAAATGTAGATTGAATGTGCTCCTAGTCATTTCCAAAATTTCATGTGTTTTTTTATATTGACAAAATATGACATTTTATTTTATTGTGAGACAAAGGACACCATTTTTAAAATTCTGTATAAAACTAGTTTTCTCCTACCCACAAGAGAGTTTTCCTCTTAAACGCCACTCAGTGCTCTTAATGTGCAAATGTTAGACTTTTTAGAGCTGACAAAAGATGACCTGGTTCATCTGAAGACTGATGAGTGACTAATAGAGCCGAGGGCGGAAAAGGTTCTCAGTGAGTCATCTTCTTTAAAGCGGAATACCCTGACTTCCAGAGAGTTTCATTCCAGATTTATTAGTTCTGATCTATCTCACACCCACATTAACACGTGTTGCACAAATGATATTGACATTTAAAATGATTTAACACTCTTTTTGGGATGCTAGCCTGCTCAATCACACATTTGGGACCTGGTTTGTAAATAGTTTTGAGAATCAGAAGGTCTATTGACATTAGGTAGGTATCACAAGCATGTGTGGCAAGCCTGGTGAGAAGGGTAAAAGTCTGAGGAGGGGAAAGCTGGAAGGAAACAACTTAATGAGCTGGTCAGTTTGCCACAGAAGAAGGCATGGAACCCTCTTTAGGAATTGGGATCCCATCAGATCCTGGTCGGATTTACTGCAAGGATTGAACCTTAAGATTTGGAGCCACCAAGGTCTGAGCATTGTATCATGAGCATGTGTGGCAAGCTGTCCGCGACAGGTGCATTCATGTAATACCCTCCCAAGTGAGGTGTTGGGGATGATAGGGGCGAAGCTTGGATATAGTCAATGAATGTGAGGTTGGTCTGGTTTAAATGGCCTGAGTTGATGAGGTGATTGATAGCACAGGTGCCATCCTCTAATAAATCATCATATGTTTCATCATAACGCCAAATCCCGAGTTCATTTTCTGGGCCTACCTTGTATCATAATTATGTATGGCAAAAACCATGATACAAAAACCCAAGGGAAGCTTTCCAGCACGGTTGCATTTGTCTTATACCCTCAAAGAACGCTAGGACTTCCAGATTCTGTGCCCCCAAACAGAGGCAAGAGGACTGTATTTTGGGAGATATCGATCCTGACATAGTGGTTCTTGCCTGGGAAGACCATCTGGCAAGACAGGCAGCGAAATGGTAGAGAGAGAGAGCAGGGAGGGAAGGAAATCCTTGGATACAGTCCAAAAAGCTTGGATGTAGTCAATGAATGTGAGGTTGGTTTGGTTTCTAAAGGCGTGAATTGATATGATAGCATCCGTGCTATGCCCCGATAACTCCTCACGAAATACGTTTAATCAAAACAACACTTAATTCATCATACGACTTTGCGTAAAAACATATGTCAATAAAAAAAAACGTAGTACCAAAAGATGTTATTGTAAACTAAGAGCACCATTTTAACTGACTCATGAGTGGGGTAAGGCTTTAATGCTTAACAGTGTCACATATTCCCTATACATCAAAATAATGTAACAATCATTCAAAATGTGTATCCAACAACAGACTTTTAAGCTGCTTCAAAGTGGATTTTCATTACAGTTATATCAGTTGTTATTAGGGATGCCCCGAGCCGATCGTAAAGATCGGTATCAGGGCCGATTGAGGCATTTTTTAACTGATCGGAATCGGCTCTATGTATCGGACCGATCGAATGTTTACGTCAGCTACGTCACGCACGTGTCGCAAACTTGCATGTTAAACTAGCATGTTGTTTACTACTTGCAATACGGTGCTAAGATGTCTGCAGTGTGGAAGTATTTTAAGTTGGAAAGTGATTCTAGTCTGGTAGTTACATGCAACGTTTGCAATGCGAGCATTTCACGCGGTGGTACTAGCAAAGCAGCCTTTAATACTACCAACTTGATAAGGCATCTTAAAACGAAACACGACAGAATATTGAGACTTCACTGAGCGAACGCAGGAAAAGGCTAAACCAAAGCAACACACACTGGAGGAAACTTTTAAAAGGAGACAGAAATTTCCTCTTGAGAGCTGCAAGGCCAAAAAGATTACAGAAAGGGTCGTTGAATTCATCGCTTTGGACGATCAACCCCTCTCTGTGGTAGAGAATACTGGCTTCCGCCGGCTTTTTGAACTTTTAGAACCACGCTACGTTCTTCCTTCTCGACACTATATTACAGAAAATGCTCTGCCGGAGCTTCACAACAAGGTTCGTAACCAACTATTAAGTATTTTATCAGATTCATCAATCACTTCGATTGCATTTACGACAGATATTTGGAGTTCTGATGTTTGCCTGATGTCATTGCTCAGTTTAACAGCACACTGGATTGACCAAACTTTTAATTTAAAGCACGTGGTACTGAATTGTCGTCAGTTTTGCGCATCTCATACAGCAGAGAATATAAAGCAGACAATCGAGGAGATGCTGGATAGTTGGAAAGTAGACAAGCAACGGGTCCATGTCATTTTGCGGGACAATGCAAGAAATATGAAAAAAGCAATGGAAGAAATGGGGGAAATAAAAAACTGTAAAGGAACAGGTTGCTTTCAGTTTTTTTTATTGATGCACTGCTGAGCTATTTGGTTGTCAAGAGTACACACTGGATTGATTTAATAACCTGCATGCACTTAAAGTGTGCAATTAGCACAAGGAAAAGACAAGTATCGGATCGGGGCTCGGTATGGGTCGATACTTAAAATTAAATGACTCGGATTGGATCGGGGGCTCAAAAAACCTGATCGGGACATCCCTAGTTGTTATATTTCTTGTGGTTTTTTGTTTGTTTGTTTTGTCGTTTTATTGTGGGTTTACTCTGTATGTCACCCCAGATGATCATCCAATTCTGTTGAATTTGTCAACTTCACTGAAGTTCATTATTAACAATTTAACACTTTTAAAATGTGCTTTTAATTGTTGTCAGATCAACAATTATACATACTTCTAAACAATAAATACAAAATTTTATTGTTTTATTTTTCTCCTCACAAACTAATTGCTGATGTTTTTCACAACTTGAATTAGCCTTTACATTTTTCCTGTATTTTGGGATGAATGCTTTTATGTACTATTTAAAACTCATCTTTTAAACTTATAACATAATCCTATTTGTTAAAATTGACCAGTAGCCACATACCTTTCATTCACTTCGAAGATTACATTCAATTGTCCATTCATTTACCCACAATCCTTTATAAGAAGATTAAGCAAAATCTGCTTTTAGTTTCTAAGAATTAATGTATAGCTTGTCATTATAGCACATGCAAAAAGCACTCAAAATATAACAACCCATTGTCAAGAGAGTTCCCAAACCTTGACTTCAAGGCAGATTCATATGAATGTTTTAGTTTGAATTAATTGATTTTGAAATCTAATTCATTTTTTAGCTAAGCTTCCAAAAACAACCAAGTAGACCACTGTACCATATTTTTAGTGTTTATACTATATAAAGCACACTGGCAGGCTCGGTCTGGTGCAAAAAAAAGGGGGGATTTAATGGAAGTGTTGACAAAGATCACTTAGAGTTTAGCTCAAGATTACATTTTTTTTTTCATTTTTGTCTGTAAAGAAGTTATTTTAAAAGCACAGGATGAATGAAAGAATGTCAATAGTGGCTTATCAGAGACGATCAGAGACTGAAAAGACAAGACACTCTGAAATAAACTGCATAGAATAATGGAATGTTTGGGAGGCTGTCTCTGTTATAATCCACTGGTCAAATGACTTTTCCACGCATCTCCAGATTCGTCAGATCTACAGTTAATGCACCCTGACCCCTGGCTCCTAGCTCTCTTGGCTCTCTGCATACAACTGTGTCTATTCTGGATTCTACCATATATCCAGCTGCGATACCAGATTACTCTACTCCAGCCCCTTACCTGTTCCCCATCACGATTCCAGAGATCTTTGTGGGTTTGATGGTTCCTGGCTTCTCCAATACAACGCTAAGGCCTGTTCCCTTTAAGGGGGTTAAAGTTCCCTTTATTCCTGTTGCGGCTGCGGATGGCCTCTACATTCTTACCACAAATAAAACAAGCACAGGCTCATTTAAATTATTCATTTCATATTGCTAAAAGGCCAAAACAGGCATGAGGATTTTTACAGTCCTGGACGGCAAAGTTTTTGCCTGAAAAGTTGCATGAAGTATCATAATGACATGCAAAGCACTAAAAAAGAAATATATGATGTACAAAACAATTTCCTACGGTTAAAACTATTTCTATGTTTTTACTGTCTAAATTAAACTTTATTTTATGCATATTAACCCTTAGAAATCCAGGACCATTTTGAACTACTTTACAATTTTCTCAAATAAATTACTTTGTAAAGATTTTTTGTGGCAATGATTGATATTATTCTTTAAAGTACGACCCCAGTACAAATATTTATAGGTATTTTTTCATTACATTATACAATAAATAATAATTCCAAAAAGTTAAAAAAAAATACAAACTGTTTTATAACAAAAATCAAAAGTGTTAAAACAAAATAAAAATTGGTAAACACCCCAAAAAAGCAAAGAAAACGTCAAAACAATGTGAAAATTGTACATAAAAAGGCAGCCTCTGTTAAACATTATACACTGTTCCAAGCACTTTTTTAATTGTGCTTTTTAGGTACCAGAACTTTAAAAAACACAAGCCATATCACAGGTCTTGTACTTCCAAGGGTTGTCCCTTTTTTCACCACTAGATGGCACCGATATTTGGTTTGTAAAATGAAACTGAAAGATGATCTCACATTTTTTTTAATTACTTAGCAAATTATGTGTCTCTTGTAATAAAAACAAAAATAGGAAACTAATGACCTTTTTGAAGGGATACAAAAGTGGCAGCCGTCAGCAGGAGGTAGCTGCCAATGTCTGCCAGAAGACAGCCACTGTCAGCTGGCGTAGTGGTTGACATTAAACGGGAGCTGATGACCCATTTGAGAGTAATGACCCATCCTTCCGGGTACAGTACAATTTGTATCTAATCGATCCACCCTTGTGTAACCGGAAGCTCTCAAAATCACGCATAGCTCAGTTCATGCCAATCATGTCCCTTCAGGTTTCATCGCTGGGTACTTCATGCTCACAGCTGCCATTTTTTGTCTGAGCTGGATTTATACATTGTATACTATTACCACAATATACTGACACTCCTACATGATACATTCCAACAACCCTACGATACATGTTGTGGTGTTTTTGCAATATATTGTCCCGAACAGAGATATACAGTCAATCACTAATTGATGTAAATGTATTGTGCATCTAAATACTTTTACTTGATGCGATTAATCAACTTTGAATACACAGAAACAGAGGTTACCATTTGTCTTTTAATGCACTTACAACAAAATATCAATCACAATTGCGGGGTTTCAATTATTAGCAAATATTAAGTTGGTTGATTTCCAATGACCGAAACAATGACACAATCAGTTGCTACACACCAAGGTGCAAAATGTAAAATCTGACTTTCTCTCTTTGTTTGTATGGGTCATGTTGGAGTCTGTCTGGGTTTGTTACTTATCGCAGGCTGTGAGATTAGTTGAAGGTTTGCTGTGTAAGAGTAGCTGTGTCTCACTACTCTGAGCTTATCAGAGTGATGGATGTATTCCTCAGAGCTATAGAGGTACAGCGCAGTCACTGATAATGCTATCGGATCTCACAGACGCTCTTGCAGACTTGATCTTACTTTGATATTCTTGTCTGTGGTTCTGAGGACAGCAGATCATTGTGTGCAGAACAAAATGCAACTATCAAGTGTGTCCCACATGGCCGACGGAGTAAAGCCAAAAATGGCGAGCGCCCCCATGACTCTGGCCTCAGATTAATTACCACCCAATACAAGTCTATGGGAAAAAGCGGATCTTTAAAAACGATTTCCTCAGAAAGAACGATATTTACACAGTTTTAACAATATTTCAAGTTATCTATATAGTGAATAAACTTTAATTGTTTTTTTCTTGGCTCAAGTTTATTTTCGTGTGGTTCACAATGGTTATATTTTCCCCTAAAAGAACTAGGGGGGACCAAGTGACAGCTACACAGAACAGAGCTGACTTAACGCTGCTCTCACAACATAAGAAAGATCATTTCAGAGAAAACAAATATAAAAAAGCTCTCTTAAATTCTTGTTTAAAATGGCAAATAAGTTTGGTATAATAGGCTGCGTGTGAGAGGGGCTTGTGTGAGCCAGACTCAAGGCAGAGCTCTGAAAACAACGGTTTCATCTTTAACAGGAAGTGTGTGCAGCCATCAATGGAGCCTCCTCTTCAGGGCGAAAATAGCCTCATTTGAGCCCTAGGGCTGTAGGCGGTGTCACACCGTCTAAATTTTTGTACATTTACATAGTTTGTATCATAGATCTGATCTCATCAGAGTTGTTATTCCTCTTCATAGTGTGCATCTTAAGATTTCCTGACAATCTTTTGATCTTTTGAAACATTCTGCAAGGTAACAAGTACAAAATGTCCACCGGCTCCTCTGTGCCTTTGGAATTCGTGAAACACAGGGTTTGCAAATAACTTACAAGCTAAGGAATGCAAGATTATCCAGTACAAGCTTTTCATATTTTGCCAGATTGATTGCCCTGTGGTTAAAAAATGCTTGGATAGATTAATAATCCTTTTTATTAAACTACATTTTTAAGAACAAAATGATCACAATGTTCATCACTAACCCAACTGTTCATTTAAGAGAGTTTATAGATTAACCATTGTGATTATTAATGAAGTGACATTAACGTCAACCCTTCTGTCTAATATTTAATCCTTCGAGACTTAATCTGGATTCTTTTGATGGAAGATTTTGAACACTGTGCACCAATGAAATACTCTTAGATGTTTTTGAAACCCAGTCTGACATAACACAACCTGTGCCAGATACAGTGCTCTGCATAATAAATGAGTGCACCCCCTTTTATCAGTAGCAAGAACAAAAGAACAATTAAGAGCGACCACTCCACTGCCCCGACCCCTACCTCATCCTGCAATGTTCTTTCCTGTATTTGTCAATGTGCTTGATTGCAAATGGCTTTTTTTTAACCTGCTCCACAGTGCTCTTTTCTCTGAAGGACAATGCGGAAAGGCTCTTTTTTTAAGTTAATTTACCTAATGTATATCCATTTTCTCTGTTTCTCTCTGTAAATGCTACCTCTCAACGCTGGCCTGTTCCCACCCTGTCTATGTCTGTGGCCAGAGGGGTCCTATTTCACTACATGTAACAGTGTATGTGACAAATAAAGGCTAATTCAATTCAATTCAATTCAATTCAATTCAATTCAATTCAATTCAAAGAGTTTTAGTGAACACTTATTTAACTCCATAACTCGAATACTACGGTTAATAATTGAATTAAGATCACAACATCTTCAATTTTACTCAAATGAATTTTTCCCTGTAACAAATTTTGTATTTTGTATGAACACCATGATTTTTAAGGACAGCACCAAGTATTCTAGGCATGGAATTAACAAGTTGGCGAGATATTCCAAGAATTATCTTTCATATTCTTCAAGAATAAACTCTTTGAGAGCCTGGATGCTGGATGGAGAACTATGCTCAACTTGTCGCTTCAGGATTTCTCACAGTGTTTGATTGGGTTCAGATCAGGAGACAAACTCGACTGTTCGATCACCTTCACCTTGTTCTTCTTCAAAAATGCAACAGTAGCTTTAGACGTGTGTTTTGGAAGTGCACGATTACTAAATGACAGGAGTAATGTATGAAACCATCAACCATGTTCTTAGTGATTTGTTTGGGGGTCATTGTCCTACTGCATGATATATTCAGAGGATATTTTTGGATAATTATCTGTCTGTATTTCTCAGCATTGAGAACAGCATTAATCCTGAAAAAAAAGTTTGCAGACACTCATTATTGTTCTGCTCTCCAGCCATTTGCCGAACAACTGCCAGACATCTTCCATTAGAAAAGGTAGCACAGTCCTCATTTCCTTTTGCTCCTTCAAAAGAACTTGAACAGCACATCTTGATCCCCAGTCTGTTTTGTCTGGGAGAGACCTTGTTGATGCAGTAGAACTACCTTGGGTTCTTGAGGTGCTCAATTTTGCCATGACAAGAAACTGTTGTTCTCAACCTCACCTTGGTAGCAGGGTTCGGCTGTTTATCACAGAGTTTAAAATCATGTTAAAGTTCTGGCAACAAAATATCTATACCCCACCTCAACTAGACATGCCTCCACTTTCCAGCAGATTAATGATTGTTTCATACAATTCCCTTGTGATGCTATTTACAGAAGAGACAAAGTTTTTGCAGTTTCAGCAGGAAATGTGAGTCTCTGGTCAAGGTCTGGAGGCATCTTTCATTCCTGCTCTCCATGCAGCAGGTTTGTTTGGTAAAAGCTTGTTGTTTGCTTGACTCCCTCTTTGATAAATGATGTCAACTGTGCTGTTTACTGAGAGGCATCACAAAGCCTCATGAATTTATTCTTACACTGAAGTTTTTAAAAACCTGGTTGCATTTTTGGCCATGCTGTTATTGTTCATTTATATATTTTTACAAAAAACCAGTGAGTCCCAAACCATCCGGCTAATATTACCCATGAAAATATATATTTAAAAGAGGAGATTTTTGAGCATGAATGACACAAAAATAAAAAATGATAAATAAAAATAGTGGTGCTAACAGTAATGTAAAAAGCAAAATGTATATGATCATATGAACTAAAGGTTGAGGGGGAAGCACTGTTATGCTACCTACTTTCAGAGCGTATTATAAGTACTTTAATCAGGATATAGCTATACATAAAAACAGCACAAAATTCCTGGCGCGAGGGATTCTTATGTTTTCAGTTGGAGAGATCAGAGGCAGGTGCTAATAACTAAAACTGGTGTGTTGTGATGAAGATGTGGCAGTAAAACAGGATTAGACTTAATGTATGTAAGATTAAAAGCACAATGTGATATTAAGCATTAGCCCTTGAAAACAAATTCCAAACATGCAAAACATGTCATTGTCAGTCACATTTTCAAAAATGATTTGTCAACTTCCTGATTTTGAACATTTTCCCCATGGACAAAACACTGATGAAGGGCTTGTTTCTGTGAGAAGTCAGCAATTGCAGCAAATGAAAGAAATCTGAATCAAATTGGTAATAAATTATCTGTCTTAGGGGGAAAGGTGGGGCAATGGGTAGCACTTTGGCCTTCTAGTGAAAACATGCAGTTAGGTTAATTGAATAATCTAAATTCCCCTTAGGTGTGGTGTGTACCCAATTGATTCTGAGCAAATCCCCAGCTTTATTTTGCAGAAATGCAGTCACAAATGTTGAACTCAGGATGGTACATCTCTTCAGCCCAAACTGCCTTCCGCTACAATCAAAGCATCCAGAGCATGTTTTTGTGCATACTTCTCAGAGTTTTTTGCTCATTAGGCTCCTGGATAGTGTGACGGAGGTCCATCTCAATCACCGAGGTCCTGGCTCAAATCGCGGACACCTGGCAACCGCCATCACAGGAGGATCGGGAACAGCTGCGCCTCATCAGTGCGGCAGCATAAAAGAGAGAGAGAAAGCTGCCAGATTGAGCTTGATCTCCGAAGAGTGCAGCAGCTAACGCCTCTCTCTCTCTCTCTTCACCCAGACAGGCCATGAACGCCAAGAGTCGGCATCGCCCACAGCCCCGATCCTCCTACACACAGGACACATGAGCACCGTTGGGTTTTGGAAGAGCACGAAGAGGGAACCCACGAGCACTGTTGGGTTTTGGAAGAGCACGAAGACGGAGAAGGACACGAGCACGGGCCTATGTACTCTGCATTTTTCAGATGCGCCTTGTCATGCCACGCTCTTTTAAAGCATGACAGAGCCAGCAGAGAGGGAGAAGAGCCACTTACCCAGTATGCGCCGACAACAGCAGAGCAGCAGGAGGCAAGGGAGCCACCCCACCCACCAGCTACCTACAGCTTACAGCGTCGCAGGACCCGCCGATGGGAACCAAGGGAGCGTCCTGGGCATTGGACCACCCACATTCTAATATAGGGTCGATGCAGTGGAGACAGACCCTTTTAGCTCGGAGTGCAGGGATCACAAATAGAGCCAGATGCTGTGATCCTGCACCTCCAGCCTTAGAATCAAGACGCCACCTGACTAATCGGAGTGAGGGCACCTGGGAGACTCACTGACGCGAATCACTCTTCTTTTTCATTATTTATTCAGGTTCACCTTGTTTAATAAAATGCCTGTGTGAGAGACCGATATATAGGCAATTATTTTAGATTAGGAACCTGTAAAAGAATTGTTATGTGTATAAAGCTCGTAGAAGAAATAACTTTTCTTTATTTTATAGTATTATTGTAAATCTTGATGGCGAAAAAAGCAAGCATTAATTAATTATTTCTTTATCAGTGATCAAATCGCTCGCTGGTTTGAAGGATGCCAACACATCTGAGTGATTACATGTTTTATACAGTTTTCTTAAAATCCTGACCTTATTTTAAATGATCTTAAATTCTCTTAGCTTCAGGGACTCAATACTCATAACTTAATACTTTAGCTTTACGTCTGGAAATGAAGGCAGATTAGTAAATTCAATCAAGCAGAAGGTGATTATTTGTGAAGGATGTGAGCAGCTATAAATTGACATTTGAACTGTGAACATTTGGAATGCTATAATCGTATCTCAGAGCCGTCTTAGGCCTAAACACCATCATCCGGATGGAAGGGAGTGGAGGGAGGTCACTCACTCCAATGTTAAAAGTTAGTAGATGGAAAAATGTGACATAAATGGAAGTCCTTTCAGAAGTTCCGGCAACTCATTGTTACTTGCAACTTCTCTCTGCTGTGTCATCAGCCAAACTGTCTTGCATAATCTAGTTCCTCTCCTGCAAGTTTTGACCTTGACACACAGGTTTCGTTATTTACATGTCAATCCAACCTTGTAAGGAGAATGAGGCAAGGTAATAAGGTCTGAAGAACTGCTGCATGATGCTGTCTGAAAATATATAAAGTGCTGGTGAGTAGAATAAGCTGTTACACCCTAAAACACAGCCTGTATTGAAAATGATAATATTTTATGAACCATTTTTATCTAACAGCTTCATTTTGCGTTTGCAAAAACAACGCCTGGTTCCTTTATTCCAACCTATCCATTTGAAACGTAATTCACCCATCAATCCTAAGATTTTAGAATCATCAGTTTGCCTGAAACATGTTTTTTAATTGTGAGGAATTATTACAAAGAATTTGTAGGGGGAAACTTAGGCAGGTGTGAAAAATGCTTAGCATTTAGCAACGGAAGTACAAGACCTGTGATATGGCCTGTGTTTTTCAATGTTCTGGCACAAAAAAGCAATATAGTATTATAGGTTAATGGGATATGCAACTATTTTTAGTACAATTTGTACATTGTTTTTTACGGGTTTTTTGTTGTTTTTAATTAATTATTGTCTCAATACTTTTGATTTCTGTTATAAAGCATAAAAACTGTTTGTTCCATGTTTTAAACCCTTTTTTCACACCTGTCTAAAACTTTTGTTCTCTACTTTCTATATGTTACAAGTTGTGCGTAGAATCCAAGTCCAGAGTTCATCCACATTATCCAGGCATTTTATGATTCCACTAGGACCCTTACTCCAGAACAGTGTTAAGGCCCTGAATACAGTTGAGCTATTGGGAAAGGCCCTTTGGTTTAAGGTGGGGTTGTTTTGGTCAGTTTTAATGTAAACATTGGCTGCATAAAATTGCCTCCCCTGCCTGTTAGATATCTGTTAACAGGATTCTGTTAAACAGTTACCCAGTTTTCAGTTCGAAGGGGTCATACCTGTAAGTGTAGATGTAGGTTGTGAATGAAAATGCTGATCCTGAAGAATACAGAAGGTTGTGCATGAACTCTGTTATAGACAATAATTACACATACCTCATGACAAACAAGTTCAGCTTTGCTTGGTCTCAATGGTGTATTTTAAAGTAGGAGCTCTGTTACTTATAATTAGTTTTATATAAGTAAGTTAATACACTATTATTCATTCTTTCCTCTTCTGATCAGTTTTCTTCTTTCAGCGCGTTGGGTCTGCTGCTCTGCGGTTATGGTGTTTTAATAAATACATTACTTAACTCTAGTCTTATCAATGATATGGTCAGAAATGTCTCCACGGCATGTTTTTATGTTAATCATTTTTCGAGAAATAAACTCTGCAAAGGCTTTTCTCTTTGGAGAAGGAGCCAGTGTTTATCCCCCACCTGAATTTATCACGTTTCTTTTATGGCTACTGTGCACTTCCTCCCCAAAATGAATCGAGAACAGTGTCGTAATGTCTCTTTTAAAGGAGAGCTCAGGTTGGAATAATCCAATAGCAGGTAAATATAAATCAAACAAACAACTCAAACAAAACATATAAATGCTGAAATTAACTGCATACAAATTATTACAAAATATTAAATGAAACTCTAAACTCAAGTACAAATTAAACCATTCAATTAAACTCCTTTTGTTCCAATTTCCAGGTCCCACCATCTTCATGTCCCCTGCTGAAATGGCAAATGGTTCAGCCCAATCAAGGGAGCACGAAACACACCTGTTCGCAATAAACTATTTGAAGACTGTCTCTAGCTTCTCATCATTGACGTTTGCCTCTTTAATTTACTTTTAAAACTGATAAATTAATAAAATAGTGATGGACTAGGCTTAGCTCCATCACAAACAGGCTGTCCTAAATTATTCCATTATACAATTTCTGCATTTACATGTTATACATAGTTATACATAATGTTCATTTAATTTACATACCAAAACTAAAGCATTAAAGCATCTCATAACACACAACACATTGAATCTTGAGGATGGGCAACAGCAGCAGAACATCACAGGAAACTGAGGCTACAGTTCTCATGAGCTCACCAAAAGTAGACATTTGGAAAAACGTTGCTTGGTCTGAGGCGTCTTGATTTCTGCTGCAATATTCGGATGGTGGGCTCAGATTTTGGCATGAAATAATGGGACGCGTCTTGCTATAAGCAAATCATTCAGGCTGCTGATGTGGGTGTAATGCTGTAGTGGATATTTCTTAGCAAACTTTGGGCTTTATGGAACCATCTGACAGTCTACCTGAGTATTGTTGCTGAACAATACTCAGGAAGAGAGTGTTTTTTTATTTTTTCTATAATGAAACGGTTCAAAATACAATAACAAACAATACTGATATTGAATCAAATGGCAGGATCCAGAATAGATCTGTGTGGCAGTCGTGGCCTAGTGGGTGATTGACTGGAGATCAAAAGGTCACTGGTTCGATCCCCAGCTCCACTAGGAGTCGAAGGTGGGATGAGTGTTGAAACTCTCTCCCTCCTGAGACAACCATGACTGTGGTGACCTTGAGCAAGTCACCAGTTACCACAGCTCCCCGGGCGCCGCAGCCATGGCTGCCCACTGCTCCCGGTGTGTGTTCACGGTGTGTTTATTGCTGTGTGTGTGCACTTGGATGGGTTAAATGCAGAGCACAAATTCCTTGTATGGGTCACTCCATACTTGGTCGTAACGTCACTTTCACTTCATTTCACTTCAAAAAAAACCCCTCACGTAGATATTAGACCGAAGCGCAGAGTTATCCACTGCCCGGTCAAGTGAGTCCACGCCCAGCGTTGTCACCTCCCTGTGACATTGGGACGTCTCCGCTGGATTTTGTTGACCGTGATCAGCTTTCCACTTCTTCAGTACCTCATTGTCTTTGTGTTGTGCTTTGTTTAATAGTGTTTTTGGGGGGAAAAAGACGCAACTGACTTTTATCACTGTCATGTTTTTTCGAAAATTTATTATGAACTTTTCAAATGTGAAAAAAAACCACTTCAGGTTTGGCACTACCTTTTTTTTAAATGCCACATTTTGAAACCACTCTCCTCATATCCCTCCCTTAATGACCCTGGTGTACCCATCTTCAGAAGCCTACGTCCAGCAGGGTAATGCACCATGTCATCAGGCGTGTGATCCCAGTATGGACTCCTGGAGTATCTCCTCACATTGGGTCAAAGGCAGGAAACACTGCGGATTGGACAGTTGTCAATATTTCATGCAATGAGCTCATGCAGCATCAACAGCCAATGGTTTATTTACAAACAGGACAACGGTCAACACTGATGTCACAACAACAGCAGCATTAGATCATAATTCTATCGTTTCTGTTGACGAGACTGTTCTTTAGACTACTGAACTTCCTCGTGACACGTTTGATGCACTCTCTCTCAGGCCGTTAAAGGGTGTAACTGATTCTCACCTGAGTGCTTCATAACATTCCCTGCAGAAATCACCTGAGCAGGTATGGGGTGGGGCTTAACCAACAGCAAGCCAATCAAATCAGGAGATCAGGTTTGTTTACATTCTCTCGGTGTGTGAAATTAAGAGAGGTGTGTTCGGACAGGCCCATTGCCGGCCCCCCGGCACGACTTGCTCAGAGTGTGTTGAGGAAGTGAGGGGTGTGTGGGTGTTATCACAGGCGCTGTTTGACTGCATGGATTCTTCTAGAGTGTGAGAGTTTTTAACTCTGTCATTCACGCCACGCTGTATCCTCCACAGGGCAGTTGCTGCAGACTTTCACCTCTCACATTAAAACTGGTTGCTTTAAAGAGAAAGCGTGTTACCTGAGGCGTGCAACTGAAAGTATTTCTATGTATGAGTAATTTCAACCCTTCCTCTTACAGTAATGCATCCGCATTGTGAAGTTTAAAAAAGTACATGAAAAATCTTGCCTTTTTCCCAATGTGCGCTAGAGATAGGCACCAGCTGACCCCCGTGTTCAGCTGGTCATGATATTAACCTCTCTTTTTTTAAAATTGTGTTTAAAATGTTTAAAATTTACTACAGTTGGACCACTATTGAGTAACAGAGATTGGTTGACTTTGTTTCTAAAACTTAAAGGAATATTACACTTTATTTGTAAATAGGTTCCCTCTCCAACTCTATTTTCAGGTGCTGTGTGATATTTTTACACCTGTTGCTCCCATGTTACAGCGACAAAGTTCCTTTATTTAGTAAGCTGTGATGAGAATACTTCCTAGACAATTGTATATCTTTATTTTGTCAATTTTAGAACATCATGAAACATAAGCTGCATTTACATCCACTTTTTAATGGGCATTTTGGAATATCACATAAAAACCCTGGATGGAAACGGCAAGATGCACATAAATTTTGAAAATATGCATAGAACTGAGTAGGATAAACGTAATGTGCATAAACTTTGATGGAAACGCATTTATTCCAAGTATTAAAGTAACACGTTCCCAATAGCAGTCTACCGCCTTCAAAAACAAGATGACTTGACTGCGCATTTTGCGTTTACATGTTCGAAGGACAGAAAAAGTCCTTCTCTTAATGCATCAACTTTCATTTTTCTTTTGATATCTCCCGCCAGCTTTTTAAGAAATGACTATTTTGTTCTCTTGGAAATATTTTTATACGATCTTCCAGTTTTGTGCATTAATTTAATGTATATCTTTGGATGGAAACATGGCTATAAAGTGTCTTGTTTTGGATAAAATATATTGATCAATTTAAACAGAATACTTTGGGTCTAATTAGATCTATACGAAATGTGCTAGTGCCAGACCCAAAGAACAGCTGCATAGATTCCATCAGGTTAAACACATCTTAACTCTAGGAGCGTTGGAAAAACAAGCAATTGTATTTTAATCATGACATATTTTATGTGAACTGAATCACCCAAATGTGTCTCAGTGTAGTTTAGACAAAGATACTTTGATGATATTCTGGAATTATTTTATGGTCAGTGTTTTGGAGTTCAGGTTGTTGTATTTCTAGGCTGTTGTATTGGAAATCCCCCATGTATTTAAAGATGTTGTTTCCGGATGCTTCTCTGTGGAATGTTTGCTAAGTCTAGACTTGTCTCACCATCACTTTTTTTAGGATTTCTCACATTTTGTCTGTACACAGGACAAAACACAAGACCATCTTCTCAGATTAAAAATGTGTCCAAACAGTTCAATTGGCTTCAGTTTTTCAAAAACAATACCATTTCCAACAATTTAGATTACTTTAACTTTGTCAGCAGAATGATTTTCATGCTAATTGAACTGATCAAAACCCTTGAAAATAGAAAATAGAGTTTAAATAATGATTTTCTTACATTTAAAGGCATGGTGTTTCCCCAGAATCAATTCATGAGGGTTTTGTTAATGCTGTAAAGTAGGAATGTAACAATATATTGAGGCACAACAAATCGCAGAACAAAATTGTCACAATACGTATTGTGGAGCTACTGGAAAATATAGTCTATTTGCTTCTTGGTGTGATTGTGATTCTAGTCACTTCTGAAACTTCTTTACCTTCTTTTCTTGTTTTATGTAATATTTACTAGAAGACAATTATCCTTTAATTACAATTTAAATGAGAAATATTATAAAATTAGTCACTTGATGACTTAACACTGCCCCTTAGTGGATGAATGGTTTCAAATGCTCTCAAACAAATCAAACTAGACCCTAGCATTCTTAGCTATCTGGTATTAAATTCCATTTTCTCCAATGATGGTTTCAACAGTTATAGTTATAGTTTAAAAATAGTTTTGTAAAATGTTGTGATGCATATTGTATCGAGGTATGCATAGTATCGTAAGCAGAGTGTATCGTTACACCACTACTGTTTACTGCACTTATTATCTGGTCTCTATGTAGATGCGTCACTATAATATCCTTTATATCCTTTAATGTCCTATTCAATCTGTGGGTTAATGGAAGCTTTATACTCGCCTCCTCTCATCTCGTTTTGTCTCGTCTCATCTTGTTCTGCACCGTGAAGACCAGTCCTGTTAGGAATCCATCTGTTTTCTCTTTGCATTCACAATAACGTACTATAAGAAGCTTTGCACCCTGCTGTGCTATAGCCTTTGGTTTGCTTGCCGTGAAGACATCTTCATCCTCTTTGATGTGAGATATATCTGTGGTCCTGCTCCACCATTGCATAGAAAGTTTTCTCAAAAACAAACATTATATCCAAACTTTTCATTTTCTGTCGGCCACTTCTGCCAAAACTTTAAACAATGCTGTGGGTATTCCAATATTTCGATCTTCATTCCACAATGCCACTTATATCTTTCCAGTTTGAAATAAACCTAAAAAAGAATCTGAGTCTACATATGGGTTCTTGGAATTGTTCTTGGAATTGGGTCACATTTAGTTGACAGAGTAAATGGGGCCAAGGGAGCCCTTCGTCTTGCTTCTAAACTCTGAATACCAGGTATTTTACAGTACGATGAAGAGAGCTACAACAAACAGCACGTGGTGTACCATCCAGTGGAAGAGTGCCATGAGTCTAGCGGGCACACAGCCATGATCTGGGCACTTGATCCATCTTGGGAACCTGATAATGACAGAAGTCAAGGGTGTGAAATGATAATTCACACCCTTGACTTCTGGCTATGGGAACGTGTTCCTCACATCTAGTAAAGGTCAATTATGTTAAGTGCAGAGCTCTAAAACATACTTTCCTGCAGTAATATTGGGGTCCCAGTGAAAATTAGTAAATTTATGTGCCTAAACACTGCAGAGGTTTACATAGCTGTCTCTATGGAATTAGAGAGTGGTGGATAGAGCTCTATGGTGCCTCAGGCTCATGCAGGGGTCTCCTTCACACTCTGTGTTATATATCACTCTATGACGCCTCTCCACTCTTCCACAGGTCTTTTATTGCTGGTGCTTCTAGAACTTTCTTTAAAAGTCTCAGAAGCATGCTGAGCAAGAGATGAAGTGAGCAAGAAGTTCATTACTCTTAAGTCTCCAGCTCAGCATGAATGCCACTTTCAGGTTTATGCAGAGAAAGACAGGCAACATTTTGGAGGGAAATATTATCAAATGTTTTCCATTAGAGACTTAGCCTGTCTCTAATTTAAAGATTAGAACATGGAACCAGCTTTTAAAATACAGGTGCTGAAAAAAGAAGGTTGGTGGGCTTCTAAAAGATTTAAGTTTCTAATTAACTATTCAGCAAATTTGCTTTACACCACTGAGTTAATTCTTATCAGTTATTTGGTGGCGACCTGTCCAGGGTGTACTTCCGCCTCTCGCCCCCCCCGCCCGATGAGAGCTGGAGATAAGCACTGGCAGATCCTGTGACCCCAAAAGGGAATAAGCAGGTTGGAAAATGAATAAATGAATGAAATTAATGAATAATTCGGTATAACATATTTGTTATAAATAATCAGCAAGTGATTTTAGATTATCCTCCCTGTGGCTGGCCTCATTTTAGAGGCCAATTTTATATCTGTACATGTCTAAATGTGCACTTTCAGCAGTGAAATGTACATTAGGAAAATGTTTTCGTCAGGTTTCTCAGTTAGATACAGCTCTGATTCTCCCTAATTTTCTCCCCAAATCAGTGTCCAGCTGTCCATTTAAAAAAACAAAAAACAAATCTCCTGTCAATTTGAAACGAAATCAAAATGTGTCATTCCAAACACTGGCTTGCTCCTTTTTACCCTAAATTATAAAATTTATCCCATAAAATGTGAATTTGTTTCTAATAAATAAATGCATTACATTGCAGAAAAATGTCCCTTTTTTTAAAGAAATTTCTGCCAATTCTGGAGAAAGAGGTTTACACTGCAAGTGAAAGAGAATATTTAAGATAAGATTTCAGCAAAAAAAATCTCTCAGTTTGACCCAGAGCCACAGAACATGGTTTGATCTTTTGTAGCCTCAAAGAAGTTTTTTAGAAGGAGTTATTTTGTGTACTCCTTTGAAAGAGGTATTTCTGCCTTCAATAGCTTTTGAACAGAATGAAGTACAGATAGGACACCTTTTAGATTTTTTTATGATTAGCACTGTCTCTCTTTATATTATTTCTATAATTATGGTAGTAGTGATGAGAAAAGACAGATAGATATGTCCCTGTTAAAGCCCTAGACACTAAATCACTTTTTTGCAGCACCTTGAGAAAGATGTGACTTCCTCTCCTGGTAATCTTGCGAACACTATATCTATTCAAATGGAGCAACTACTAACCTTATGTTGCATCCTTAGTACTTTTAGAAACCATTAAACAGCTACAGCCTTTTTCCTTAAAAGAACATTAAACAGCTACAGCTCGATCAGGATGCAGTGGCTTGATTTCTAACCTAAACGCAAAAGTCACAACACATTTCACCAATTCTGAAGGCTCTACAAAGACTGCCGGTGTATTTCAGAATAAACTTCAAAGTTCTGCTGCTCGTATATAAGTCAAAACATAACATCCTAACTTCCACCTAAATATGTAACAGACATGCTCAATACATACCAAACAGGGAAGTCAGTTTAAATAAATTAAACTACAATGGGTTTAAGCCAGACAGGGTATATACCGGTACTCTTTTAGTTACCATGTAGCCCACATATGGAACCAGCTTCCAGTGGAGATCAGGGTGCCAAAACTTTAGTCACATTTAAATCCAGCCTAAAAATTTGTCTACTTTTTGAGCACCAACGTCCAAACAACTATTTTTTTTATCTCTGCATTTCACTATTTTAAATTTGTTTTCTGATCAGCCATCTAATGCGAAAATTGAGACCAACTTAGTGACCCCTGCTTTATGGAGCAAATTAGATTAGATTTAAATGTTCGTATGTGGCATATAAAGTGACTTACATTTCAAGGAATTAACACAGTTGTTGATTTCCCTGGGGTCCACAGGAAAGTGGACAGTGAGTTCTTTATAAATATTGTTTATTGTTTAATAACTTCTGTTGAATTTTGCACAAAACAATATTATATTTTGAATGTGCAACTAACACATGGTTTTCCCAGTTCTGAACACTATGATTGACACGCTGGGGGAGGCCTACATCCATACATCTCTCTTATCAGCAGCGAAACAGTCAGGTTTACTACATGATCCCATTATCCATAAAACTCAACCCCCACAAAACTCTGTTCATCTTTATTCCCCACAAAAACCAACACACACTTCTTCTGTGAACATATTCCATGCAGAAAATGATTACGATTATTCTCCTGACGAAAAATGTGATTCAGCGTACTGGGGAAGCAAAAACAGTGATCACATTACTCATCTCGCGACTCTAGCCATCAACTCAGAACTAAATATGATCAGTCATTATACATCTGTAAATGGTCAACTTCTAAAAAGTACACTACCGTTAACAGTCACTTGAAGATTTTACTTATTTTTGAACGAAAAACCTTTTTTTTTTCAATAAAAATAACTTTAAACTAATCAGAAATACACTCTATAAAGTGTTAATGCATAAAACTGCAAATGTCCAAAATTTTTGGTGCAATATCTACATAGGTTTATCTTCCAGCAATGGAATCACTTTAGTGGTTTATTTTGGTGTATTGTGTTTTCTCATTGTGGCAGAAGCTAATGGATGATTAGAAAGTCTTGTCCAGTCATGTCAGCACCGCTGAAAAGAGTTTAGCTGCTTAGAGAAGCAATAAAACTGACCTTCCTTTGAGCAGGTTGAGTATCTGGTCTTCTATCTGGAATGAAGTGGCCAGCGCAGTCACCAGATCTAAACCCCATTAAGCTGTTGTGGGAGCAGCTTGACCGTATGGTATGCAAGAAGAGCCCACCCAGCCAATCCATCTTGTGAGAGGTGCTTTTAAAAGCGTGGGGTGAAACTTCTTCAGATTACCTCAAAAAATGAAGAGCTAGAATGCTGTTATTGCAGCAAAAGGAGAACTCTTTAACGTAAGCAAAGTTAGAAGGAAAAAATTGCTTTTTTTTTCAAATACATGTTATTTCTAACCTATTTTCTATTCATTTTACAACTCATTTGGTATATAAAAGTGTGTCTTTTCTTGGAAAACACAGGTTCATGACTTCTCCAGACAATGTTGAGCAAGGATGCCACCCTGGAGTCATCTGGAATGGAGGTTAAAGGCCAGATGCAACAGTCTGGGCCTCTATCCACAGGACGAGTCAGGGGTAACGAGACAAGCAGGCCCATTGGGGCAGTCATCAGTGATAAAGCATTTGTTAAAGGCAGAAGTCCTGCACACCAAATCTCTTGACATTGAACCAGTGCTTGTATTTAACAGAAACAGGTAGAGCTCAGAACATAACAGAATTTGATGGACTGTTCAGAAATGAAAGATTATGGGCTGAGTTCTCTCCGGTCAGTGCTGGTCTGAACTGCCTTCCAGACAGGAAAATATGACACCATAAGTGTTTGCTTAACCACTGACTTTACGCTCCAGTAATTACTCAAGTATGTACAGTATCACAAGCTACAGTTACTCAACCTGCTTCAAGAGGTGAAGAGGAGACATGCACTGTGTTCCTCTACTGTTCTTCCAAAGTGTCCATTCTTCATTTTTAAAGTGGTTGTTAATTTTACAGGTGAGTTTGTCCAAATCTGCTTACACATTTTAGCTTTCCTTATCCTTTGCTTAATTAAAAATAATGGACCAATTTCTTTATTCTGTGGTGAAGATGTGTAAAAGTATAGAATCCTGCAAATTATACATATGAATAAGATTTCGGAAGAATCAAATAATGTTCTTGTTGTTAAACATGCTTTGCTACATTTCTTTATAATCGTGTTTTGCTGAACATGTTCGCCTTCAATGCCTTCTCTGCTGACCTTAACAACATCAGAATCACTGACCAATAGTAACAATCTTAATTCTAAAATGTTACATTTTTTTCCCAGCAGCCTATTCTCATCAATTCACAACTTTTCTATTGGTTGCAATGCTTCCAGTAGGAGTACAAAGAATAACTTTTGGTGTCCAATAAGATTAAAAGCTCCACATGACTTTGTATCAATGAAATCTACCCAGGGCCTAATCTAGTCAGGAGATGTTCTGGAACAAATTTGGCGAGAATCTTATAATTGGTCTTGGAGTTTGCAAAAGTAAGTTGTGATAATTACACATATTAGCATAATGTAGCATAAAACTTTGATGTCATATAGCAGGGGTGCTCACACTTGTTCAGCTTGCGAGCTACTTTTAAAATGACCAAGTCAAAGTGATCTGCCCGCTACAAAAATGTAAAACATCAATCAACAAACAATTATTTTCAACTTTATTGAGAATTGACAAAACACACATAATAATTAATTATTTACATTTTTTGTAATAACGTGAGTTTAATTTGATGACTTGCACTGAATTCAATCATTAGAACAGTTGTGTGTGACCTGAATAGGGTGGTAATAGAGTGATTTTTATGGGAGCAATTGAGCTTTGATTCAAATAATCAAGAATGAAAATGATGCTCTAATAAATATTTCAATATTTATTGAAACTGAGTCGTTCAGTACAATATGCAGGTGAGGAGTGGCGTGTTGCTTGATTTTGGTTGTAATAAAGCAATTTAGAATGAAGTTATGAAGCATATTCTGGGTAAAACATATTTTGGATCTGGTAATTTGCAGACGGTCCCTAAGCGATTCCATGTCAGCGGGTTGCGCATAGACGGTAATGTGTTTCTGCGAAATTCTGGAAATTTGTTTTGATAAAAAACGTTTAGTAGTTTGTCTGCTACATAACACAGATTAAAAATAGATATTATTTGTTTACTAAGAACATTCTGGTCTCGAGCTATTGAGCAGAGAAAACCGAATCCGTGAATCTGCAGCTAACTTTACTGAACTGTGACGGGATGGATGATCGGCTGATATTGTTTCAAGGTCACGCCGCAATCGACCAGTAGCACCTCCGCGATCGACGTAATGAGCACCCCTGTCATATAGGAATTGTCCTTAGAAATTGATTAAGCAGTGTCAAGAAATTTGTCTCTAGACTATAAAGTTCGAAGCATTAGCAAAAACACAAGTACAAATGTGAACAAGTGGTGGCGCTATAGAGTTTGAGTTAAAGGTTCCATATTGTGTCTGATTGATCATAATGGCCAACTGTATCAGTGTACCAAATTTCATAATATTCCTGCAAGGTGTTCATAGGTTTGCCATTGACTTCAATGCATAATTGTAACAAGAAAAGAAGAAGAATAGTACAAAGAAACGAACAAACACAATAGATGCCTACACTGCTTCGCTGTTTAACAATTACAATAGCGTTCTTCTCACCTTCGGTACTCTCGAGCCCTAATTACTGAACATTTAAAGTGACAAGCAAAACAATACTTGGACAGTAAGAGTCATCAGCCAGTGACTGACATAATTGGCTACACAATTACATGATTTGTCAAATGGCACAAACAATGAAGATTTTGAAATATCACACTTATAGTACACAGTAAAATCCTAAGAGTTAAATTAACTCTACTCAGAGTGTATTTGGTCCCACTCTATATAGAGTTAAACCAACTCTGAAGGAGAGTTATTTAAATAAGTCTATTTGAACTAAACAGTCTATTTTTGTCTGTTTTTACTCTTTCTGGAGTGGACTTGGTCCCTCTCTGAATAGTTAATATTTAGTTTGCATTTTCCATGCAGATTTGGAAAAACATGAAGAAAATAGATTATTAAATTACTCTTTCTCAGAGTCGGTTTAACTCTATATAGAGTGGGACCAAATATACTCCAAGTAGAGTTAATTTAACTCTTAGGATTTTACTGTGTACTTTTTAACGTCACACTATTTCTAGATGGTTTTAGCTGTTAGATGGCATTCTTTAACTATACAAGCAATTGCTTTCATGTGCACAGTAACTAAGCCATCACCCAGAGAGTCAGAGAGAGCTAGCAGGTGACTGCCTGACGTACGGTGAGTCCCATGTGAGGCCTGTTTCCACCACTGAATACTTGCTCACTGGCACATTGCTCTGACGACCAGTGAACGAGGTGCTCTTAAAGGGACAGAGTCTAACCTTCTAAACATTAACATCCAGTGAAGGTAAACTGGTTTTTGGTGATTTATATGACTGGGTTCTGTTTTCAACAATGGTCGGGGTGTAAGGTTCAGGGTTACAGCACAAAGGTTTACACAAGCGCTGTTTGGGTAGCATTTAATGCGTCAGCCATCAAGAGCTTGTTCATAGCTTCCAGAAAGCTCTACATTTCAAAGCTGACCATACAATTGTCCTCCCTCTGGATTTATTAGATTCTTTTCTGAATTAAAAAAAAAGGAAGTGACATCACATGTAATTGGATCAAGAAAATGTTTATAAACCATGTTACAAGCACAAACAGAACAATAATAAGATTTAGGGGCCAAAGTCCAAACCTAAGAAAGTTGATAAAAAATTACAGCCATGTTATCTTGATGGCCCCATTTTATGCTTTCTTTAATTGTCGTTTAAATGAACATCTTGTCAAAATGTATACCAACAGTATATACCGACCTGATATTTAAAACGAGATTTTTTGGCTGGACTTTTCAGTGTATTCTTTTAAAAAACATAATATTTACACATAAATAATTTGAAAATGAACCATGTGGTGATTTCCTGTGCACAATTTCTTCTTTTGTTAAATGTCTAAGTAAAGGGATTTACATAAATAGTCACCAATCCTCCATGCATTAATATTAATCAAGTATCGCAAGGCGTATTTGGTGAGCACACAAATGCATTCCATGCAAGCTGTCAGTAAAAAGATCCTGTAGACAGGAAGTTACCTGAGCTTTACCGTAGCCTTGGTTGATGGTAAATGTCATGGTGGACACTGGAGGAAGGGGAAAGGACCTACCCAGGTGAGAGTTGGCGCAGGGAGGAGCCAGGAGTCCAAGAACCCACAACAACTGTGCTGATGATGACTGAAACGGAGATGAGTGGTGGTAGATGAGCCGCGAGTGCCAGGAGTGTAGTTGTCGTACAGACATGGCGATCCAAGAGTCAGGGCTTGAGAACTGTAGATCTAACAGCTTAGGGGGAGCATGAATCAGAAAGAGAGTGCTGATTGAGTGATTGATTCTGTGATTGTCTGCAGGTGTGTGCTTTTTTGCTTATTTTGTCTCTACTGGTTCCCTGACAATAAGGACCAGCGGCTAACCCAAGATTAATTTTCATATTGAGCTTTTGCTAAGTTTCCTTTTCAAGTTTCTTGCCACGTTTATGGGTTCACCAGCTCAATTAAAATTTGATCCAAATCCAGTTATAAAACAGCAACTCAATTCCCTCCGAGAGTAACACTGACACAAATGTCAAACTGTGAGTATTTTCTCTGAAATATGCATATTTTAAATGTATTTAACATGAAATAATTCTGAAAAATGGACCTGAGATGGACTGGTGACCTGTCCAGGATGTACCCCTGTCTCACGCCCAATGTGCGCCGGAGATAGGCACCGGTAGGTCCTCAAAAAGGGAATCAGCTGGTAGGAAAATTAATTAATGAATGAATAATATTAAAAAATCGTAATGCTTTTGACAGAATCAGTGACCACCCATTGAAAAAACTTTTCAGAGGAGAACAACAATGAGACTGGGTCAGGATGACATGAGCGTGTCATAGTAAAGTTAATTCTTCACAGAGCTTTGAGAAAATCATCTAAATCACACTGAATGCAGTCATAATGTGTATCAAGCAGCCATGTGTTTTTCATATTCATCTGAATGGAACGTGTTTTATTCACATCTGGATTATGTTAGAACATCTTGTGAAACTAAGCATTTGTTTTTTTCTTTTGCCATTTCAATGAATGTTTTCGTTTATTCGTTTAAAATTTGATAAATAATGCGCTGGAAGTGGTTACAAACAGTGGTTTAAATATGGTTTTAAGAACCTGAAATACATCACATTTTATGTAAAAATGCTTTGAAATCTTTTATATCTGACCGTTCCACAGCAAGCAAGAAAAAACATCACACTCACCAAACTTCAATCCATTTTGTCTTTAATAAAAAACAATATCATTTTAAAATAAATATGTTTAATAGTTATACTAAAACACAAAAAAGTTGTTAATATTTAACAGCACCAATAAATATATTACTGTGAAAATATACTGAAAATGTGGCTGTACATGGCAAACAAAGGGAAAAAGAAAAAAATCTGGCACTTTCACACAAAGAGAATGATCGTTTTCATGACAAAACCTCATCTGTGGGTCTGGTGTCGTCACCAGACTCCGGACAATACAAAAACTGTTTGAAAAAAGGCGCTTTAAGGAATGTTGAAGCTTTTGCCGTGTCAGGAAACAAAGTGAAACAATAACACTGTATATAAATAGATCAATTAAATACACTGAATACTGAGCACATTCTAACAGTATAAATTAGATGTTGTGAAGGACACAAAGGGATATTAGATATGCATTTAGATATTAGATAATGAATGCTTACTAATGTGCAAGTTAAAACTTGTTCGCCCAAATTTCTATTGTGGTCATCATTTACTCTCGCTCAAGAACTTCCAAACATTGAAACACAGGATGAACACAAAACAGGCTTCAAGTAATCATTTTGTGGTCAATTGATTTATGTTCTGGAAATGAACTGGGATCGTAATTGAACCCTGGTCTAAGACCACTGGAACTGACAAAGAGAAGATATTTTGAGAAATGCTGGTGGTCGAGTAGCAAAGTAGAATAGGGTTGGGATTATATCAGGGTGAAGGGATGATATCGGAAGAATTTTGACAAAGAACATTGCAAATATTGTATTGTATTGTCCCCAAACGCTGAGTTTTATCAGATATTGAAATTCTGTTCATATCAAGATATAGCCATACAGCCTGAATTAAAACACATCAATCAGTCTGAGAGCTAATTATCTTAATTTTTACGGAATGAGGACCATGCTTTCATATTTGTTTGAGCAAAATTGTTCATATTCTTATTATAATGATGGCAAAATTTGATGTAATAACTTGAAGGGGGAAAATCATTCCAAACCTAGGATCAGATTTCACATTGACTTTATAAACAATGGTTATTCTACACTTTGCACCAAACTTAATTTGTCATTACACTGAGTCTTGCAGCTTAAAAATAGTCATTTATTGTTATAATAATAATTTGTACGGTAGTGGCCCTATAAATGTAAAACATGTTCTTTTGCATGTTTCAATGGAAAAAATGGAGTGTCAACAGGTTAATTTTTAAGAAAACATTCATTTAATCTTTTTTAAAATGCATATATCCAATAACCCTTTGAATTTTTTCACGTTGAGTCCTATTGGATGTTAGTCAGTACAGGTGCTGTTAACCTAAAACTTCCACCATAGAAAGAGTTGCACGTTTGTGTTCCAAACATTCCAGAAGGATCTGTTATCTATGATGTCACTTCCTCTCCCTTGATTGGCAGTCAATAACTGTTCATAGAAAGGGTTGGAAGCTGTTGTCTCTAAATCAACATCGGATCCGTTTCTTTAAATCCAGTGATGAGTTCAAATTCTGTCCAATCACAGGCAGTGAAATAAATCCCATTCACACGCTGAGCAGCGTCTTCGTTGGTTCTTTGTAGATGATAGCAGCGACACACAAAGTCATTTAATATATCTCATATATATCTTCTATATATTCATATATTAATATCTTCAAAATATACATTGGGATGATTTCTCCTGCCCTCGTTTTTGTCTTGCTTTCTTTCAGAGAGTGTTCGCAGGTCGTCCAGGGAATGCATCCTCAGGTTTGAAAGTGCTGTGCCGTTTAAAAAAAAATATGTTTCCTTCATTGAGTGTTGTGGCAGTGCTCCGCTCATCATCTGGGCTTTTCACATCTGACAAAAAAGATACCATTGGTTAGAAATCTGGAAAAATGTATATTACAGTGTAACTCCACCCACTTTAACCCCAGGGACATTCAAAGTTAAAGTATTACTCCCAGGAAAAAGTTATTGTTAAAAACAATACTGTATACTTTGAACAGAATAATTCTATAAGATCACAACATTAACAATGGTATTTGCATTAATTTTAAGATCAAAGCAGGAAACCCTGACTTTATTGTTAAGTTTAATATTTAAAAATATATTTAAAAGCTTGACATCAGTAAGTGAAAATTAAAACTAAAAGTGCATCATACTTGAAAATGTTACGCTACTGTGCATATAAGTATTTAGTGTGTTTTATTATAACTTAAAAAGATTCTATTAAGGTAACCGAAGATTGGAAACACAAGCTTATACGATCATACTGCGGCTACCTTGCTTCATAATTGAGGTATTTATTTATTAGTGTTTTATATTTAAAGTACATTTCCCCCAGACCAGTAACATTGGATTTTGCATTGAAAAATATATATTTATAGGCTGCTTTTATGTGCATTACTTGAACTATGCATTATTATGTTTTATAATTATGTATCATCGGCCCACTGCAGTTGTTCTAATATATTTACTGTCACAATAAAGCTTTGTAAAGCTCATTTATTTTATATGTTTATATGCCTATTCAAATCGTTTAAGCCTTTTTACTATTAGAAAATACTAATTATTATAAAACACTTTCTTAGCAGCTATGAACAACATTTCCAAGGCACTCTGGGAAATTGTCCTGTGCTGCATTCAGTGACATGTCTTTGTAGAAAGGTTTACTGTATGTAATGAGATAATGTAACAGGGTTAAAAGTCCATTTGGGTGGAGTCACCACTAGATGAAACATATGAGCTCCCATAAGTATAAACATGAACCGACTGTAAATGTTTCCAAACAATCACACAGCAACATCTGATGAGAAGCAAACCACCCGGACAACGATGATCACATCGAAAGTGCAACACTTAAATCAGAAACGTCAAGAGCACAAACGCCAGCTGTTTACTTCAATTTTAGAGAATACCATTATGAACAAAACTGAAACTAGTTTGGAATGAAATGAGGGATAAGAATGTATGACTATTTTAATTGCATGAAAAACCTGCTCTGCCAAATTTCTGATTCATTTGGAACAAAAATAGCAACATTTCACTTCAGAAAATACATTAAGATAGTTAATGATTAATAAACACTTCTAAAAGTGTTGACGCATCAAAAACGTTGATGATGCCTGCATGAATGTGAGACAGCACTCGATCCGGATGAGTGCATTATTGTGCTGCAGCACTCTGAACAAGTGCATTCTTCATGCCAACTCTACCTTTTCCATCTTTTTGCTTTTTCCAACAAGAAAGTTAGATCACCGGGGGCAATGTGGTTTAATCTAAGCTTTTGATGGTCATAAACTGGTAAAGAGTTGCTTTAATCTGGTCTTTAGTTGATTTGTGGTGTGCAAGTTTAAGACGTTTTT
The DNA here is from genome assembly GCA_007224835.1 of Danionella cerebrum. NCBI lineage: Eukaryota > Metazoa > Chordata > Actinopteri > Cypriniformes > Danionidae > Danionella > Danionella cerebrum. The sequence continues at coordinate 72,675 of SRMA01026881.1, read as the reverse complement.
GCTGGACCTCTTAAATCAGAGGTGTTCTAATCCGTTCCTGGAGGGCCGGAACCCTGCAGGGTTTACTTCAAACCCTGCTCAGAGAAACCCAGACCTGAAGCTTACAAACAGCCCAAAGGACCTAACGAGCTGCATCAGGTGTGTGTAGTTCAGGTTGGAGCTAAACTGTGCAGGGCTGTGAGTTTGACACCCCTGCATTAAATTAATTTAGATGTTTAAAAGCTGGTTTAAGTTTATCAAGTTCACTGATCATGAACTGGTTTAAGATTAATTGAGATATCCATGAGCTTGTTTAAACGGGTCTACCTGCTCCTAAATTGGTTTAAGATGGTGTTTTAAACTGTATGCTGGACTTGAGCTAATTAAAGATGGCTTTTATATTTTCATGAGCTGGTTTAATCTCTCTTTAGGCTGGTCTATATCTGGTTTAAATTACCATCATAAACTCTTTTAATCTCTCTTTGGGCTGGTCTATATCTGGTTTAAATTACCATCATAAACTCTTTTAATCTCTCTTTGGGCTGGTCTATATCTGGTTTAAATTACCATCATAAACTGTTTTAATCTCTCTTTGGGCTGGTCTATATCTAGTTTAAGTTACCATCATAAACTCTTTTAATATCTCTTTAGGCTGGTCTATATCTGGTTTAAGTTACCATCATAATCTCTCTTTAGGCTGGTCTATATCTGGTTTAAGTTACCATCATAAACTGTTTTAATCTCTCTTTAGGCTGGTCTATATCTAGTTTAAGTTACCATCATAAACTGTTTTAATCTCTCTTTCGGCTGGTCTACATCTGGTGTAAGTTACCATCATAAACTGTTTTAATCTCTCTTTAGGCTGGTCTATATCTGGTTTAAGTTGTTCCGTGGAAGGTAAACTCTGGTTTAAATAAGGTATTTTAACTGGTCTTTAGCTCATTTAAAGATTACTATTGCTTGTTTTCAGTAGCATTAACATGCTTTTTAGACAATAAGGCAGTCTCCAGTTTCATAAACTAGATTAATCTTTTATTATTAGCTGATTTATGATTCTAACTTCTTATAAAAATATAAACTGTTAGTAAAGCCCTTCTTACTTTGGACCCTTGTGACCCTGAAAAGACTTAATGTGCAAATAGAAAATGACTAACAAAAATCATGTACAGATCAGCGTCTTTTCATAATTGCATTTTTCAGGTTCATATATGACACATAATCTGACAATGAACAATTAAACATGGGACAAAAAGCATAGAGGGACAACACAAGAAGCAGAAGACACATGCACAGAATGAAAGGAGATGAGCCAGGATGAGAAGATGCTGCCCAGGGTGGTACTGCTTAACAAACCTGCAGGTTCTTTGGTTTAACTCAAGCTGGCGTGACTGGCATTGAAACAGAGTGAATCTGCAAGAGCACTGGCAGGTGAGTGGGTCCTGCACAAACCAGCGCTTCCTTTTCTCTGAGCAAGGCTCGCACTGGCTGCAAGGGAAGCAAAGGAGAGAGATACACACAGGCTAAGCACTAGTGATCAGGGCAAAGAGCGCTAGGAAGAGAGTGAGAAAGAGAGAGAGTGCCGAATAATCAAGCATATCCTTTTTAAAGATGTAGTGAAGAATGGCTGCTGATCAAAAACAAAAAATAAATGGTCTTAAGCTGGATTTATCTGCTTTATTTCAGTCCTGAATGAGCAAAAGCTTGTTTTAGTCATATGTACCGGTAACAACTTTATCTGATCGTATCGTAGTTCAACCTGGTATTTATGCTAGTTTAAGCTAGTTTTAGCTCTTAATTGTCTAAATTGAGCTAGGTGGCTATGTTGTAGTTTAAGATACTATGTTGTGTTTCTGCTAGTCAAACATTTTTTGTAGCTAGTTGAAGTAAGTTAATGTGATGTAAATGAATATTTATGTGTATTTAGCTGGTATAAAATGCTCTAGCGGCTAGCTATTAGCATTAGCTAGCCTTTAGCTGGTCATGTGTTGGTTTAAAATTGTCTTTTCCTGTTTAGGTTTTATTTTAAAAAATGGAATTAAATTAGCTGTGACCTGAATAAACTAGGTCTCTTGCTTGTTATAAAGCTGGTTAAAACTAGCTTTAGTGGTTCAAGTTCAATGTGGCCTTTAGCTGGCTTACTTTAAAAGTTAAATCTTGTTGGTTGTTCTGGAATACAATTCAGGGAGCATTCCAAATTCAATGTAATCTTGCTTGTAACCATCTTAACCCCGGTGAAACCAGCAGCCATGCTTCAAACGTCATTAAACAGGATCGCATATATTAAATTTTGAAACAGGACAGGCACACATACGCCTCACCATCACACACAACATAGTTTCTTGAAAAGGAAACATCTTCCAGCAAGTTTAGCACCCAAAGTTGCAGAAGAAAGCCTGGCGTTATGTGTGATGGAGGAGAACAATAGACCTTCATTCATCCGTTCATTTCTTTCTCTGTCCCTCACACATGAAAATGATGATTAGTGGCAACATTGAGATCAGAAAGGAACAGTTAATGAGAGACACGGACATCTGTTTCAACACAAATATTAGATATGTGATGGAAAGCAGGAGCAGTGTTTGCAAAATTAGGGGAAAAGGCAAATTCAGAAGGAAATTTTAAACAGTTATTTAATACCGGCATTTCAGAAACAATCCGATTTTTTCTGCAAGTGATTTCTCTTGATATTTACTTATTAAAATATAAAGAAAAATGGTAGTCATGAATTTTGAGTTCAGTAATAAAAACAGGGAACCTTGATGTTGATTATTCACCTACCCTGAAGTGACAAGCTATAGTCAAACTATATTTAGGGATTGGTTCATATGTTTATTTATTATTTAAGTCAATAATGTTAAAGCATAACCCCATGACTCGACATCTTGTGTGCAGTGTTTGGCAGCACATTAGTACGAGACTGACGGAAACACTCATGCAGCAGCATTTCTTCACCTTTGCTTGTTTTCCTCAGCATGGCAAGAGCCAAAAGACAATAAAATAAAAGGAATTAGTAAGTATTATAAAGAGGTAAAATGCTGGTAAACGAAGCCAATGATTGAGAGCAAAACACAGCTTGAGCTCAGGTAAACCGAGGCGCTTTGATCACTCGAATCAGTCTCTCTTGCTCTCTTGTGGCTTTTAACCTGCCCAACTCTGGCTTTTCTGCAACAGATGGAAAGCAACGCAAGAAAATAACGCAAGAACAGAAGGACCAAAAGAAATTCGGAAGATATTAGTTGAGAAAAAAATGTATTTATATTTGAGAAATCACAACTTGTCTATTTATTCAGTGTAAAACATATTTTAGAAACTCTGTATACATTATAATATAAAAATGCATGTCATTAACAATGGGTTTTAACATTTAATACATCTATATATTTTTATCAGGAAGTTTAATTTTTAAGATCACATTTACTTATTTTAGATCACTGTTTTCAAGCATATTTGTTGGGCATTTAAAAAATGAATTAAACAAATGATTTATCAATAACAATTCCTTCCTGATCAAATAAATCAGACCCATTTGAGTGAACCCTAAATATCCAAAACACTGTGCAACACTGTATTTTGTACCAAAATGTTGAATTTCTTCTAGTAATTTTTGTTAGTTTTGAAGTGTTCCCATTTCAACTTTGTGAATGTGAATTTGGATTTGCTGTTGCTATTGTGACAAGGCTAATTATTAGCAATTAAAATGAGAAGCAGGGCAATACGGACTCTCCTGAAAAGGAACCAGCCATGACTCTGCAGAGCACATAAGCAGCTTTTGCGTGCGTGTGTTTGTGTGTGTTCTTGTGTGTTAGAAGAGCTTAGACGAGAGGATCGAAGTACAAGGAGCTGAACTTGAGCTTGTGAATTGTAGCCCTGAGTCTCAGTGTGCGTACGTGCCGAGAGTCGCCACTCAACCTCGCTCGGCCTGATTTCACACACGTTTCTGAGTCGACACATTTAGCTGATCCTAGAATCTTGTTCCTGGTTGAATGAAACTAATTTGAGCCAAGACTAATCCCTGACCCTGCACCTGACCCTTCCTATAAAATTAGTGAGGAGTAATCCGGGAATAACTCTGACTGCGAGCCAAAATGTCATAATTCTGAAATTTCTTCGTAAATACTATTGTCTGTTAGATGCAGATGATGTGATTGGGTCTTTCTACATCAAGTCCAGTAACTAGTATTTGGTATCTAGGGACAATGCAGGATTCTTATTTTCCACAAAACCCTCCATTCCATCAATGGTTGGCTGACCCAGGACACTGTGATTGGCCAACCAATGGAGAAAAATCATTGGGCACCCGAACAAGATGAATCTAATGGCAGGTATCTGGTTGATTAGTTAGCCGGAAGACACAAACACTCTGAAAGGTGAGATGACCCAGACCATAAAATGCTGTTAAAGTGACCAAAGAATGCTCCATTTGGCAAGGGCCACTGACATAAATGCTCTGAGTGGCTGTTCAACTGAATCAGAATTCCTTGAGCTGATCTATAGCCCTCTGATTGACTATAAAGCCTACCAAGAACTTCCTAGGTGGGCGGCAAACTAACCCAGAGCTGATTATCCAGTTGGTCAGCTGACTTTGTGTGCTCTGATTGTCCAAGTGACCCAGACTGCAGTTATTGGACTTTCAATTATCTGACTTTTAGTGGTCAAATTGGCCAAAAGTAACTGACTGCTCATTTGAGAACACACCAGGTGATTCAGAAAGACCTACTGGAACCAGGGACGTTCTCTTTGAAAGGCTACAGAGCTACCAACTGCGCTTTCGCCCCACCAAGAAATGCCATTTTTGTCTGCATTTATTAAAATCACAGAAAACTTTTGTCTATCCACCAATGGAAAGAAAGATGTCTTTAGATGAATCAACTACAGATCATTTCCCGTTATCATTTAATATCATTCCAGCGCTTTACTTACTTAATTAAAATGTTCAATCAGTGGAATTGTGCAAGAGAGATATTCTATAACACACTGAGATTCACAGTGGTTTATATGTTTGTGAGTCTGTTCTCGGTAACAGTGCTAACTTAAAATCGGCTCCTATTCAAAAGCTAAAAATAAAAGTGGGTTACCATGGACTGACAGACAAGGGTCAATCTTGAGCAAATGTGAGAATCTGCGGGTGGTCTTCACTTCCACAGCTGCCACCATTGACACAAACCACTATTTTACAAAAGCATTTTTTCTTCTAAATTTGAGACAATCACAGTAAAAAGGCAGAATGCAGTGGTCCAAATGCATATTTTCTATTTGATATATTATGGTTAAGTATTTGCACATTCATTTAAAAAAAAAAATCCTTTAATCAACAAAGTCCGGTTTTCACCCACCAATGCTGCTAAACCTGGCTCAAGGCAGACAAGCAGACTGGGCCGTCAGATGTAGGTGTTTTCAAGTTCCACGCTTCTACATTTGCTCTAAAAACTGACCCCAGGCTGAGGAAAGGAACACTGGGATGTGTCTAAGAGTAAATGAAGGAGTAGGCTGTATATCTAATACATTTATCACTTTGTATCATATCACAAATTTATTTTCAAAGTGATATGAAAGCCCATGTTGAGCAGAGCAAAAAATATTTAATTAATTAATTAATTAATTAAAAGTAGTATTTTTGTTCTATAAATATGTGCCCTATAATACTTTCATTTAAAAACGTTTAACCAAACGTAAACTTATATTTGTGTTGTGCTAATATGGATTGTGATATATCATATAATTTCTGAGAAATTACTTGTCAAATGTTGTAATTACTGTTTTAGGATTTTTCATATTATTATTGGTTATAATGTAATTTAAAATAAAAGATTTTTTTTTTTAAAGATAGCTTTCCAATGAAAAGTAATTTTCATCTAATATTTAAAAATATTCTTGAGAGAATTTCTTTCCACTCACATAGTCAAGAGTCTTTCAGAGTAACACAAAGTTAAGAATGATTTTGTTGTTTAGAACTTTTTCTTTCTTTCTCTAAACCTTGTGAAGATCATTTTTTAATGTGGATGTTTTTCTTTGTTTTGTTTTTATTTTATTTTATTTTTAAAGGTGCCAAGTTAAATACATTTCTTTACCAAAAAAAAAAACCTCATCAAGGTGCAATGCTGTTGCTCAGTGTGATTTCACCCAGAAAACGTCAAAATATAAACAAATCTCAATGCTAAACATTAGCATTTGCTAGCATAGTGTCCATCTGGCTGCTTCTCATCAGAACTCAGAGAAGAATTAAACACTCTTAACCATCTATGACACAAAACAATGGTTTTAGAGTGGTATTTAACTTTCTATAAATTCCTCTTTTTAAATTTAATCCCTGGTACCTTTTATCTTGCCTTTATTTTTGAACAGTTATCATATATCTTTATACACCCAACCCCAACCAGAAAAAGATTTAGGCGACAACAGGAAAACTTTAAAACTTCCACATCCCAAATTGTGGGTAAGTATTTGTTATTTAAAGGAAACATCCATAGTCCCCAAAATCATGTGGCTTGTGAACAACACACAGGAAAGATTCAAATGCAACTTACTTTTCTTTCTTTTCTTTGACTTCTGCCTTTGGCCTGAAACAGAATGATGAACAGAGCATTTACTAATAATCGAAACATTATATTCTCAGTATTAACTACAGGACAGAAAAAACGAAACAGTAGGAAGCAGCATAGGTTTTAGGAATGAGAGATTGAGTGCTGTACTTCTGCAGAAGAAAAACTATGCTGCTCTTAAAGACATTTAACTTCATACTGATCAGAAAAGCACAACTTGACCACAATTCGCTTTTTAAGAGAAAAAGAGAGGCTCCCATGGAAAAACAAACGGAAGTAGAAGTAAACATCTATGGCATTGATAACAAACCTGGCAATATTGCTTAATATTTCTGGTTCAGTGAAGTTCAAACAGTTTCATTTTCATCCTTAAAATGACGTTGTGTGAATTTTACTGTAATACATTCAGTCCAGTTTAATTGTCCAATCCCAGTATAATAAACTATATACCCAGCCATTTCTATATTATGTTATATTATATTATATTAGTTAAATTAAATTTTATTTTATTATATTTTATTATATTATGGATGGCACTGTGATGCAGTGGATAGCACTGTGGCCTTCCAGTAAGAAGGTTGCCTATTTGAGGCTCGCCTGTGACCTTCCTGCAGGGAGTTTTCATGTGCTTGCTAGATTTCCACCGGGTATCCCGGTTTCCCCACACAAGCCCCAAAACATAGGCGTGTATGTGTGAGTGAATGTTGCCCTGCGATGGATTGGTGACCTGTCCAGGGTTTACCCCCACCTCTCGCCCAACGTGTGCTGGAGATCACCGGCAGACACCCATTGGAAAATAAATGAAAATATAATGTTATTTTCAGGGTCACGGGGTTCTCCAACATAACACATAACATAGATAGAATGTAATGTAATATAGTGTAATATTTCATCACATTACATTATAACAGTTATATTACAAAATACACAAATCTCTATGGCACTTCTTGGTTTATTTCATAGCTGCAGATCAGTGTGTGGGTATGGGTGTGGCATTGGTAAAATCAACCTCATGTGCTTTTTAACGATTTGTTTCTCAGTTTAGCAAACATACCTGCATCCACAACTTGTGTGTTCTGTGAAACTCAGCTGTACGTTATGCTTTGATCGACGCTGTTTAAGTCGCATCACCTAAAAGAAAATAAAAAGCAAAATCAGTACTATGCCTTCATTTCTATAACTCTGAGATTTTAATTCAAAGACATTTACAGAGACTGATGCTGAGAATCAAATATTGATAATAAACAAAGCAACTGTTTAAGTGTACACTCTATAACATTTATTTTAGTGACCAACAAATTGGTGGGGCCAAGAACATAGCTGTTCATATTGGTAGGTGCTACGCAATCGCATGTCACATGACCCATGTGACTAAGGAAGTAAAAAAATCGTTTTGTTTTAAATTTAGAAACTGTTAGACAATTAATAAGTGCACAATTATTATTTTTGCCAGACCTGTATTTTTTACAGAGTGGGAAAACGCTCATGATGTTCTAACCACAGCCTAATAAGTTGAAGTGAACAGCACACACATGAATAAGAGCAACTGAGCACATAAACACAGTGTGCTGTAGTAAACAACATTTCTGACATGCCACTCACAGCCTCATTGCCCCCAAGTACAACCACCTCATGTGGCTTCAACAAATACAGATTTAAATCTAGATTCTCTTTCTCCATCTCTATTGAACTCTTCATGTAAATGTGACTCATCATTGGAATGGGCGTCGTCTGGACTGGTGTAGCTCAATTTTAAGATTAAAACATTCTATTGTCACGTTGGGTTTATAGAACAGGCACGTCTGAAGTCATTCCTGGAGGGCTCCAGCGGTACCTTCATAAAACACACCTGATCAAACTAATTAAGGCTCTTGGACTGTTGGAAGCTACCGGTGAGTGTACAGAAGCCGGGGTGGAACAAAACCTGCTTGTCTGTGGCCCTTCAGATACAACTAGACATGCTGTTTAATTAAAATGCTTTTATTCAAGTACAGTCAAAGGGTATACTGGGAATAAATTTTATACCCAATGTTGTTTCTATTGTTCAATGCTAATTAATATATATTTTTAAACATGGTTTAACCTAATATAAAAACCTATTCATTAATGTGATGCCAGAAACACCAACACATAATATTTTTTTCTTTGTATGTGAATTTTGTATTTAAATATATGAAATTATATGAAAATATATAAGATATTTATTTGAAATTTGATATTGTACAATGCATTTGAAATTGTTTGAGAGTATTATATTATTTTATGTCTTTTTTTATTGGGAAAAAAAATCGATTTTTACCACTTGGTTATCAAATAAAAAAAATGCAGACAACCAAACATTGTTTAGGTTTTGATTGGTACCTTTCTTACACATTCTTTCACAAATTTCTCTATTCACCCTTCGAAGTCTGAGGCCCTTTAGGGCATTTTTTTATAACTTGACAATTTGCTCTAATAAATTACCTTTTAAATGGAAATTTACCTTTTTAAATTTACCTGGAAAAAAATCTGTAATTCAATGTTACAATTGTAATAATGTAACGATGCAACAATTGTATAAAAAAAAAAACAGGCAAACCTCTCCAAAACCTTGTTGGCTTTGTAACACACTTTTTTTTACTTTGTGCTTTTTGTGCGATAACTTTGAAATACACAAGCCAAATCCTAGGTCTTGTACTTCCAATCGTAATGCCTTCTTTTTACCTCTAGATGGAACTGATTGCACAGATTTGTTGTCTGTAAAATTAAACTAAAAGACGATTGCGAATTTGCCCAGATTTCATTAAAATTACCTTGCAAATTATGTTTAAAAACAAAAATATAAAAACGAATAACCTAAAAACCCTCCCATTATATTTGAGATCAAAATATTTAAAAAAATAATAATAATTAAGGGTTAATCTAGATTTAGTAAGTTTTGTAACATTATAGGTTTTTGATATTATAATGTGATTTGATTTGTAAACAATAAAACTATTTTTTACTATAGAAGAATGCAATGAATTAAATTGCAACCAACAGCAAAAAAAACTTTGGTTTGACTGCTTGCTCACAGTAAAAAGAACCAGGCTGTTGCTAAAGTGCTAAATCCCCCTGGTGTCGATTCTTTCTCACCTCCATGGTGACATTTCTCGTCTCTGTGGGCACGCACTCGAGCGCTTCGTCATTGCAACAGCCGGCGCAGCGCATTAAAACTACGCAGGACGGTATGTACGTGTGCTCAACCTCATCCGGATACTCCTGGATAATGTCTACCAGCATCTCCCGCGTCTGGCACAAACTCTTCGTGTACACCTCCAAGAAGGGAATCACTGGAGAAACAACAAAAAGCCAGAGGTTAGTCTCAATCACCAGATCGATCTCAACACAGAGCCCATTTCAGCTGCAGCCCATGGAAAGAGATTTTTGTATATTTCTGCATTTTCCATATGTTTACTACAGGAAAATGTCAAATGTTTTTATTTTGTGCAGCGGAGTAAAAATATGTGCACTCGAATCTGTTCCCTGGTTTCCCATCATTGACTGGCTGTAACCCCAGAGACTCCTGACCCACAGATGCCAGGGAAAAGCCTGACCTCTGTCCACCAGGAGCCAGGCATCAGAGAAGACCCTGGACCTCCATGAAAAACACAACACAAACCTCCCACCCACCAACTCGCAACTGCCCTGAAGTCTTATCAAAAAGTGCACATGACTACTCTTTAGTAAACATTAAAACTTCCAATATTTGTATATAGCGAAGTATTATGAATGCACTCTAGTCCTCTTTATGTTTTGGTTTGGAAATGATCAAATTAGCTCCTCTTAAAGTTGATCTATCTTCAGATGAAATATCTATTACTTGAAGTAAAAGAAAAGAAATTAAACGAAAAAGAATGGAGGCAAGCAATAATACGCCAGTTTTATGGTGAGGATATTTAGAAATCTATTGAAGATTCATGTTTTTTTTTTCAATAATTTACAGAAACAAAATAGTAACGTTTTTTAAATACATTTCACCAGTTTTCACCTTCATTATAACGGTGAGGTGAATCAATGTTTTCATTACTAATTAGGCATCTTTGCTACCCCCATGTCCCGGCGCTATGCACACTTCACCCTATTACAAGCCTCCAAACCTTCCATCAGAAACCTATGGGTGACATCACAGACACTATGACCGTTGTTTTCTACTTATTCAAGACCAGGTGCTCTACATTGTGGAAAAGTAATAAAAAAGAAAGCAGGTGGGGAGTGATGTAAAATGAACATCGCTTGTTCTCTGAGAAAGCTAAAAAGGGACTCTGTACAAACAGCCAGGTTCAGTGCTAGCAAATAGGGGTGACCTTGAGGACGAATCAGGAATAAATCATACAGCGTGTCTGTTAATGAACAAACACTGCCAATGTCAATGACTCCACACAAGGTTGCCTCCGAGCAGAATGAATGACTCACTTTGACGATAATCTTCCTAGCGATGGAGCAGGGAAAAATCAACTGTCTCCGGATCTTGAGTGTCAGAGTAAATATTTGTGCAAGTTCAGTTTCTGAGTGAATTTATGTTGATAAATGTATAGTTTAGATCCCCAAAAAGAGTGGCGTTAATCATCAAAACACATGTTCAGTATCTTCCCAACCTAAATACAACAATGCCCCTGTAGTAGTAAAATAGGACCAGGAAAAGGAAACACCAGGACAAGTGGTGAAAGCATCCTTGAACCACTCTCAAGTAGAAAAAAAATTGTTTGATGATCATTTCACTTAATTATATTATCAAAAGAACAAAAGTGTATCACTCATTTCATTACACCAGAGCTTCAAGTGCTGTTTGACTTCAGAGAGCCCCTAATGTCCAGAATTGGTGCTATTCCAGTAGCTTTTTTCCGTCAAGCATTTAAAGCTAAAATTATGATGACAATTGAAATCAAATCAGAGACTTACCATCATTTTTGCTCTTTCCTCCTTCTTTGGGTGCAGGATAAGCCTAAAGGGAAATAGAAATTACATTCGGATATAAATAATGAAATTAACAATCCACGTTAAACAAGACACTGGAGTAAAGGCCCTTTTTTATTGAAACTAGGCTTGAGTTTCCCCTGTAGCGCAAGCTTGACAAAAGCTTTAACAATACACTCTGACTCGAAATTCACATTCTCTAAACTCCAAATTGACTTACAATAAAGCACAAATGAAAGTCGCGTGCTGGAAATTTCACATTTACCTCAAGAATTCCCCAATTCGACTTATGTTATTGACGTAGAGTTTTAAATAATAATGTCTTTTTTTAATTGAGACATTGTAGTGTCTCGTAGTTTAGCTGATTTTTTTCAGTAGGCTGATTTGATAATAAAGTAAACACCAATCAATGGCCGATTTGATTTTTAGATCTGTTGATGGGAATCAAAATCATGAGGTTAGATATTCCGAGATGTTAATTATCAATCAGCGGCTGCCAGTCAACAGAGGGCACCATTACACCACTCACTGCTCCTTGACCTGAACATGTGCCTTAAAAGGGTTTCAGTACAAGACATTGGGAGAGCCCAGGGTGCAGAGTTCTGCTCAGGTTTTATTATAGCTGCCTGGATTAACATAGCAATTCACTTTTTTTTTTACGCTATACGTCAATGCTGGCGCTGTGCCTATCTAGGCTGAATTCGCATGGGAGAAAATAGGAAAAAGGAGAAATCTTTTTAATCTTTTTAATTAGCACCGTTTGAGAGAACGACACTTCGTGAGGTCGTTAAGGTTAAACTTGAACTTTAAACAGCTTGAATCGGATCATCGGGGGAAAAATATATAACTCAGCTTTCACAATACAGAGTAAGAAAATATATCCAGTGAATTTCCAGCTGTTGGAAGAAGACTTGACTAACTGGATATTGTATTGTATTGACTAACTTTATTATGCATAGCTCTTTTAACACCAGGATCAGACTTCGGGTGGACTCAGTCTGGTATGACGCATTTAAAGCACTTTTCCATTTTTGCTCAGGTGGTTTGCAAGTTTCCAAACGTGGGGTTACTCCTGCACTCTGTTTTCCTCCCACAGTCCATACCAATTCCTGCAGAAGACAGTGGGCAGTCCTTGAGGATTCCACTGCCTTCCCCCCAAAAGAACACCCTAAATGTTCCAAAAGTATTCTGTTATGGACGTTCATAGGAATAATTGTGTTGGAATTCAGATACCCGTAACTGTTATTTTTACCTATTCATCTTGTCTTTCAGCCTGGTTTTTTTTTTTGTTGTTGTTGTTTTTCACTTAAACTAGATGCAGAACCCAAACCTCAGCCTCATGGCAGTTCCATACACGTTGGTGCATGTACTCGTTTGATAACTTAGGAAAGCACTTCCATTTGTTATTAAGAGAATCTGCGGGGAGCCAATCAGGATCCAGCTACAGTGGCGAGCGTTTTCCCGCCTGTGGGAGGATTCGTCTCGCAGGATGGAGAGAGAAGAGCGGCTGTTGGTTGGTCGCTCGGTGGCATTACCGCAGGGGGTGCTGCTAGCCCGGCCTCGCGCAACAGCGCTTGGTGTTGCGTGAGAATCTTACCGGTTTCCCTCACACTCACACTCCATCTGCTTCATATTCAAGCACAAATCTTGTAAAACACAGTCTGTGCCCTAGCGTTTGGCAGTTGTTAACAAACTGCGGCGATTTCCTCACGGTGACGCTCTCATGCTTTGAAATGCCGGCTACGTGCGATTTCAGTGTAGCCTAAATGAATTAATTAGGCAGGAGACAAAGAAACCCAGGACTTCAAGTAAAATCTGCACATTATTCTCCTCAAGAGAGCATGAGGTCACCGGATTGTAAATCTCAAGGTGTTATAAACCTCTTTCGGGCATTAGTGAGTGTTTATTGGGAGAATTGGTCAGAAATGCGTTTCTGATTGATTAAGTACCCGTATGACGCGTTCCGGCACGTAGACCAATACATCAAACTGGCTTTACCTCACATAGCCTACCTGCTTTAAAAATGACATTGATGCGCCAAAACCTTTACCTTCATGAGGTAAGATTTAGAAATAGAACACACCTAAATTATTTTTGCAAATAGTTTAATTAATTAAACCATTCATACACTAGTACATTGACTTCAAATGGTAGTTTTCAAAGCAATATCCAAAAATGAATTAATTCAGGATGCGTAAAATCACGAATAAAGGTGTATATTTAAAATAAAAAAGTGAAAGAGAGACACTGCTCATAAATTGCCCCATTTTCATAGATCAATGTGCTATACATATTCAATGTCAAGTTTGCACATTCAATTGGAACATTATTGGTAACACAATTTCTTTTAATTCAAGTTCTAACAGCAAAAAAATTGATATTAGAAAGAGACTTTCATCCAATATAAACTCTAACATCCTGTTAAGGTAATTGATTATTTGTGGTGCTATTGGTGTTAAAAACAACTTTTTTTCTTTGAGGTTTTTCTTTGTTACACATTTACCTAACTTTTAAGGAAAATATCACGTGGTGCTTCTGGATTCTAAACTGGCTCTGAAAAAATAAAACCTATCCCCGATACACGATCTCACACTTATGAAAGCAAACAAACAAGCAAAAAAGAAAACCCCAAAGCCCTTACCTTGACAGCAGAGAGAGGAAGGAGAGCCGCTAGAAACAGTTGTATTGAATAAAGAACAAAGTTCATGGTTGTAATTCCAGTGGTGTGTTGCGCTCTTTGGCTCTGAGAACAATTCAACGCGGAGCTGCTGAATGAAGCGTGTGATAGAGACGGCCAGATAGCGAGGGTCAAAGTAACAATCCCATTCTGCCCTTCATGACTGAGACACCTGCGTCCAGCCGGCTTTAAACCCACGTCCTTGCGCCTCCAGGAAAACCTAGCCCAATGAATTAAAATTAAAAGCAATGGCACAAAAGTAAAGAATATCGCGTCGGAAATCCTCTGGGAATTTCGCAAATAGAATCCACTGTATTTCAAGATTACTTAATCAAATCCAAAAAGCGGCAGAGGAAACGCTAAAAGAGAAAAGTTTCATATACTTCCAAGCGCCAGCTCCACTCTGCGCGCGCGACCCGAGGCACTGGGGTCTTTTTACGCGTGTGAATAATACCAAAAACAAGACAATTACACGCAGATTAAAATTGCTCCAGCGCCAATCCTGTGGCTGATTTCAGCAGAGCTGTGCGTCTTTTCCTGGTTGTATTTCCGCTGTGCTCTGGCGTCTGCGGTCTCGTTGAACTGTGGATGTGCGGTCGTGGAGCTCTTGTCACTTTGCGCTTTCTCGCTCAACGCTGCAGATCTTGAGAGCGTCGGCACAGAGCGCTGATTGGTCAAAGAGCGGTGACGTAGGTGATGATGTTACCCTTTCAGCAGGACTTTTATGAAGGTGGGGTTAATGCATTGTTCATTTTCTGATATTCGCTAAATTCTTTATTCACAAGAAAAGGGGCCTTTCTTGCTGAATATAACAGCCTTGTTTCTTCTCAGAATTACTAGCACTACATGTAATATTTATTATGAATAGTTTTTTATGTCTCTTGATTTATAAAGGTTAAATACAATAAGATTGCTTCACTGGAATTCCAGACAACAGTATACGACAAAATATACAAAGATAAAAAGTACATGTTTATTTGATTTTTATGTAAGCAGGATAGTCCCAGCAGGGAAAAATGAAAAGAAAGGAAGAAGCAGACGAGTCACTACAACATTTTTTTAGTACCGGTAATTATATAATGTAAATTTATTTAAATTTAGATCATATTATCCTATGTTAAATGAATATCTTTACGTTTGGTTATTTCTTTTCCAACATTTCCGAGATAAACTCCTAAATAAATAAATAAAAATAATTTAACATCATAATAAAGGGCATTTCAATGTTCTGCCGGTATCTCCAACTCGCATAAGGCTAAAGGTGGGGTAAACCCTGGACAGGTCACCAGTCCATTACAATGCAATATTTAGGTTGAGTTCCATTTTTCTCACTTACCCTACCCCCTTCCCCTGAGCCCTTGAATCATAGGACTAGGAAGGGTTGAAAATATACTCGTTTTAATTGGCACACCCTATGAAGCTGGCTTTTTTTTTTAACTTTTACTGACCTAATATACACGCGGGCCATGAAATCTAACATAAATCAATGGTTTTTATAATAAAATGTATTGAAATTACAGAAACTATTTTTGTTTTGGAGTGTACCTTCACCTACATTCAAAAAAGATGTAGGGCACCTCTTCACATTACAAAATGGAGGGGTAGAGCTAAGGAGTTGAAATGGAACTCAGCCTTCACCTCTTCAACCAGTTTCCCGGAAGAATGGCCGGTGAGTATCCTGAGTTAACCCACACAGGCAGAACATGTAACTCCACTCAGGGTGCCCCCAGCTGGTCTAGGAGGTTGTAGCTGTACCCACTGTGCTGGCGACATTTCAACAAAAATTCAACAAAACACACATTTATCATGGGAATACACTCATTTTTGAGTATTTTATAGTCAAGCTACACCAAGCATATGCTAATGTGTTAGTCTGGTATTTCTGTGAAAGATTCCACAATTCAAAAACATACAGAAACCACTGACCAGGACTAGGGGTAGGCACCGAAAATCACCACGCGTGCGTTACTGGTGCTACAGATGCTATGAAATTACCATGACGGTGAGATCTAGCATGCAATGCAAGTGGACTTAAGATATTGAATATTATATATTCTGCACAGACATCTAATGTCACTTATATAAATGCCCCGCAGGTTCTTAATTTCTTTTCTCAGAAATACAAGTGCACATCTATTATTCTACATAAATGTTGGTACCTCACATACAGCCATATGGGCTTTATCTTGTATGTCATAAATCTTGCAAAGCAACCACCCGCGAGACAGATTGCTCCCAATATATCTGTGAGTAAACCTGTATAAGAACTCTTGGAAGATTTCAAAAAATGATATTAGAATATAAGTAGATGAATGAGAATCTGAGCTGCTGTTTACTCCCCTGTGAGGCCAATAGGAAGTTTGAGGGGGTAAAACCAGGGCTTTCACTTTCCCATGCGCATAAGCTGATGAGAAAATCTCTTTCAGTCAGCTGGTACTTCGAGAAGAGTCAGGGATGGCGCCTCTGAGAAAGACAGGAGATTTAGTCATGGCTTCATTTCCCTTCGAAATCACCATGACCTCCTTCTCTGAGACACGGAGAAAGAGTAATACCCCTTTGCTGGGTCATGGCCTTCTCTCCCACTGAGCTTGGAGTCAAGCTCTTCACCCTGTTTCTATGGCTGCCATCTTCTTCAAATCTTTCTTTCTCTTCTGTCCGCATCTTCGCTAACTTGATCGTCAAGTTAAAATTGAATGAGTGCACTGCTGCTGTGGAAGCCTTTAGTTAAGCTAAAGGAACTCCTGGTTTTGGTTTGGCACAGAAATGGGTTTTGAAATTGGTCGATGAAGTCAACCTGAACAAAGAAGCTCAGGTTATGGAGGGGCTTGGATGTAAGTGGTTAGGGGAATGGTTAGAGATCTAAAGGTTTAATAGCTAACGCTGCTTGAGTTTGTCTATCATTTCACAAAGTTTATCAAAATAGAGGTCAAGAAAAAGTTGTTCTCTCAAAGAGTTCTTGCACTTGTGCTTGCACTGATTCAGTCGATTGGGTTCCATCTTTTCCTTCACCCACAGAGGGCACTGTGTAGACACTTCTGAACATCCCAATAATCTGCAAACATTTGCAGTGATATTTTAAAGTAATGATTCACTTAAAACAGCTTATGCATTGTGTGATTTTAAGCCCATACCATTCCCCCATGGGATATCACAAACTGAGGGGGTTTATTTAACCTGTTTTGTTGAATGATTAATCCAGCTATCCAAGGTATTTGCTCATTTTTACTATAATAAAACATTTAGTAACAGTAATTTGTAAAAACAAATTTGTTTCATTTCTTTTAAAAATCTAAAATAAATTGCATTATCAGGTTGAAAAAAAATCAAACAAATGTTTATATACGAAAATACACTTCAGCAAAATGCCCATGTGTCAGCAGTAAAAAATGGTAGTTTTTTTTTTGTCAGTCAAAAGGTAAGACAACCCAATGGGGTAACAGTTGATGACAAGTAAAAAAAAATAAATTACTTTAATTTACCCAATAATTATGGCAAAACAATATTTAATTCAGAAGTTCACCACACTGTTAATTAACCTGGCATGTTTCGCGAGCATGGAATACAAACAAGGTGAGCGTCCAGCTAGGGACTCTAGGGTCAAGAAGCCCAGAGATATCCCATTTGCAAGATACCCCAGTGTGGCGAAGGGGGCTTTTTGAAATCGTTGACTGGATGCAGCATATTGGAACCATATAGATAGATAGCGGGACTTAATAGAAATAGAGCGGCTAATTAACAGTTCAACACGTATTTTAAAACTTGTTCTGATTCAAGACAATAACCAATTATCAGTTATCACTAGGGATGCACCGATACCATTTTTTTAAGACTGAGTACAAGTACTGATATGTATTTTTTTAGGTACTCGGCGATATTGATTCCGATACCTGTTTTTGGAATGTGGCAGTTTTCCAAGTGATGACACAGTGAGACTAATTTTAAGACGGCTGTATCATGTATTTATAATAATACCCAACCGTGATATGACGACGACTTGGAATCATGTACAGTACTTTGATTCTAAAATGTTTAAAAGGTGAGAATATCCCAGTATGGGTACATGAGCTCAGTACTGGCCCGATACCGATACTAGTATCGGCATCTGTGTATCCCTAGTTATTTTCATGAATTGCATTTAAATGATATTTATATAATGGATTTCAGTAGAAGGAATCTATCTATCCATCAGGCCAAGGTAGGATTTAAGCCTGCCTACCTTGTCTCCAATTGACTAAACTGTGTGAAATTATGTAAATATTTCACTGCAACACAATTTTGTGTAGTGCAAGACCTATAACGTATAGCTTTATTTCATCTTAATATTTTTCTCTTTTTTTTGAAGGGGGGGGGGGCTGATTCAAGATTTTAAGAGTTTAAGATTCTTTAGTAAGTTTTTATTGTATTTATTTTTCTCTTTCTTTTTGATGGTTAGGTGAAGAAGAGAAGGTGAAGTTAGACCGAACAAATTGCAGGAGTTGTGGGTTAAAAACAGTTGTTGGTTTCATTTAAACTTCTCTTTCTCAGTCTAATTCACCATCAGGCAATATTGAGGAGAGGGTATGGAAATATGCTTCTATACATATGCTTGCTTAAAAAACTGGCTTGCGTTTAAAGTGGCAGTGACACATTGGGGAGAGGCGGGGGTACACCCTGGACAGGTCACCAGTCCATCACAGGGCAACACTCAATCACACCTAAGGGGAATTTAGATTATTCAATTAACCTAACCTCATGTTTTTGGGATCGTGGGGGAAACCGGAGTACCGGAGGAAACCCACGCAAGCACAAGGAGAACATGCACCGGCGAGCCTCAATGTTCATTTTCATTTGAGAGTGCAAGTACACCTGTCAGCAAAGAAAATGAACTTATATAATACATTCTGAAAAATGTACATAGACTATTAAACATACATTTACCAAAAATGATCTTTTTAAAAGTACGAAAGTTCAAATAGTGAATAAAAATGACCTTGTGCAAAACTTTTAGATGGGTATGAAAATGCTGTAAACAAACAATGCTTTCAAAAATAAAAAACTATTATTTTCTTGGACATTTACAAATAGCAAAGTGAGTGAACAAAATAAAAATGTAAATATGGCCAATATTTGACGTTACCTTTTATGTCAAACGGTAGGCATCAATTCACTTTTGCTCAAACTCAGGAAGTTTGTAGGATTACAGTCAGGTCTATGACCAACCGTTTATAACAAACAAGTGCCAATAATAATTATAAATGTAACACATACCAGCATAAATGAGAATACCCCAATACATTTGTCAGAAAACCTTTAGTTTCATTAGAAATACTACAAAATACTCCCACAAATGTGGGTCATTGATTGCAAACAAGATTTGTTAATCAAGATTTGTTGCAAAAAGTACACCACACTTATAGTCTATGGAGAAAAGCCACACTTACGACATTGAACTAGAGTTGAGTCTAATGATTAATTTAAGAGGAGGCTCCCCATGGAAGAGAAGCTGCATGAGTTCTGCTGGTGTTCAAGAGCTTCATTTTATTCATGAACTCGACAATGTCCTGCTCTATACTGATAAAGAAGAAAAGGATTCCTTCACTCCGTGCACATGGTCGTCATGTACTTTCCCAACACGACAATGACCAGCAACACACATCTTAAGATACTGTTGCATTATTGAAGGTGATCGAATGGTCAAGTATGTCTCCTGATCTTTACACAATCGAACCCTGTGGGGAATTCTGAAGTGACGTCACTCTCTATCCAGCATCCAGCTCCTAAAAGAGGTTATTCTTGAAGAATGGGGATGATAGATGTTGCAATATCTCGCAAACTTGTTATTTCCATGCCGAAATGACTTGGTGCTGTCCTTAAAAATCACACTGCTCATGTAGTCTTTGTTGCAGGGTGTATTCATTTATTCAATTTGAGTAAAACTGAATATTTATATAATTACTATTAGCCCTAATTTCATGTTAGGAAGTTAAATAAATTAAACTCATCCTTGAGAAAAGTTTGGGAATAGTTCTCTTTTTCATTGAGCTCATTAAATTAAGGAACAGAAACAACTGTGTAGGAGGCTAAAAATTGAGTAAGTAACAGGGACCGAGAAGAGGTTGAGAAAGAAAGCTTTCTGACATGGCTTGGGCACAGCAACATGACTCAAGGTAGTTATACTGCATCAACAATGTCTCTCCTAGACAAAGATTTCAAATCTGTCTGGGGTTTCAAGATGCACTTCCACTGCAACAGAATGTCTGAATGGGAGGAAAGAGGCAACTGATGCAGATTATACCAAACAATAGATTTTTCGCATATCTGAATTTTGAAATGTTATATTTTACATACCCTCTTGACTGCATTCAGATGAAAAAAATGTTTGCAATTTGCCATTTCAGATTGATTCCAAATCCAGCAAGAAATATGTGACATTAATCTTAATATTGAGAATTGGATAAAAAGACTGAAGATATATTTTCAATAAAAAAAGTTTGACCCATATATTTTGTGTCAACATTTTCAGGAAGGTTACATCAAACCATCCATCTCCTGATCTCACAGGACTAACCTTTAGCTAGCACCCCTACTTCAGAAACTCCTTAATCCTAAAGACTAGTCAGAGTCCAGTAAGACGTCTCACATGCTTTCAGTGAAAATATTTAGTCTGGGCCTCATGTCCAAAGGAGTCACAACGATAACATGAGCCGCCGCAGATCAAGACAGAGCATGGAAGTGCGTTGCGTAACAATAGAGAGAGTCGCACCAAGCTTCGGGGAAGTTCCTTCAATGACGTGAGTGAAAGGGAGAGACAGTGAACTCCTGGTGTGAAATTCCTTACTGGGATTTAATTGAAGACAAACAAAGAAGTTCATCTATGGTGTGAACACCCCACAAGTTTTTGCTGAGGTCAGGAACATGTTAGCAGACAAGCGGAGGAACTTAATGAGCTCGGTCAGCATCAGCTTCCAAACTTAACACACACAGGAGGGTATTGCTGAGCTGCAGCTGTTTGCTTAAACACACAAGCTTGACTTGCACTTTCGCTTACAGTAAATGTAGCCCAAATACAGTGGTACCCCGAGATACATAACTAATCCGTTCCAGGGTGGCTTTCGCATCTCGAACATTTCGTATCATGTAAAACGCCTAATCCTTGCAACAGTCTCAGAAACAACTGTTTATAAGTTTCTTCTCCAGTAAGGTTTCTTCAATCCTTAAATCTACACATTGTAAATGTAACAAATCATGATAAAACTGAATAAAACACTAGCAAAATATGTTATATGTACACAAATGTGAAACCTTACCTTGAGTGAAGCAATGTGTCGGAGGAGGTTGAACTGATGGCAGAAAACATTACGGCACTACGTATGAAAGTTAACTTTCTCAAGATATTTCACAAATAATGGTTTCCACCAACATGGTTTCAAGAACAAGCGTAAACAGCCCCGAGCATACTGGAGAGAGCGCTTCTGAGAATGCCTCACAGGGTTTCTCTAGCTTACGCTACAGAACAGCACTTTCCACGTTATAAACATTATTATTTTGTCAACACCTTGACTCTAACATTTGTTTTAGTAGATTATTGGTAATCTATACATAATGTTTCGCCTGATTTAAAACTGATTTAAAGTGTTTTAAAGTGTATTAGCCCCATTTTGCACTTTCTGAGCGCCAGGAACCGGAAGGGCAGCGCACTGTCAGATTTAACAAGCAGATAATAGAGCGGAACTGTTGGTGTTTTTCGAATCTTGGAATTTTTTTCGCATCTCGAATCAAAATATTTCCCGCGAGACCTTTCGTATCTTGAACATTTATTTCGTAACTCAAAGCATTCATATCTAAAGGGACCACTGTAACTTATTACAGTGGTAACAGGTGTATCAAATCAAGTAACTAGGCATGCCTCAGTAGATTCTAGGGTAGGAGTGAGATTGAATGGCATATGCGCAACAAGCCCAGTCAAGTCCATGGAAATATGGACAGTGAAGCAGAAGTGACAGCACAAATGTGGCTGCAAAGTCAATCGCTACAGACCTGCAAACTTCAGACTCAAGAACAGCTGAGAGCTGGGTTTTGTGGTTGCTAGGAGGAAGATACTTGTTTGACTGCACTGTGAAGCTTTTGTTGTTGTTCAGGAGCTGGGCTTAGCCACTTAGTTCCAGTGATAGAAACTTTGAAAGGTTCAGCATACCAAAAGATTTCCAGCATTTCAGATGGCCCCTTTTTCTTCCAGTATAACTGTGAACCGGGCAATCTCCCACTTTGCCTCTGGAGGGACTTGAGGCTGATCCTGGAGCCCGTTGGCACCCATGTTGAAGTGCTCAATGCTTTATGTACTTTTAAACTATTTAAAGTTAAATTTATGCAGATTTTTGTTATATCAAGACTTAAATTATCAGCCACTCACATAGCCAGCACATCCACATGGGCCCCAATTGGGTTAAAAGAGGGCTTTGGCTTGACTTTTGCAAATTTTTCAGCATTATGGGTTCCAAATGGGAAGCCCACCAGATGCAAACATATGGGTCCAATAAGGAATAAAAGTGGGCATAATGGGGACGGGTTTGAAGGACAGTCAGGGCCAGCATGGAACCTGTGGACAAACCCTCTTGGAAGTCATAATGCAGCCTAGTTAGGCCCCGTGTATGGCCCAGTGAGATTCTGCTCAACGGCAGAAATGAGGTCTATGAGGGTCTCACATAAATTAACCAGTTGGGACCCACCTAAAAACTAGTTTGATACCACTCTGAGCTCATAAGGGTAAACACAGTCAGCGCCACCATGGAAGTAGTAAACAAACCCACTTGGGAGTTCTACTTGCAGCCCACTCTTTATCCATGTGGGGCCCACATAAAAATGCTGGCTGGGTACATCTTTGCTGAAATAAAGTCTTCCCTTTTGCCCAGTAAACAAGTTGTGACACACTTTCATTGCTGGCTACGCTCAATTTAAGTCCTCCACGAACTTATCATAAGCCTTCATAGTTTTTTTACAGTTCATGCTGTGCAGCAATGCACAAAGAAAGGTGTGAAGGCATAAGACATGGATGAGCGTTCTTGGTGTGGAAGAACTTGACTGACCTTCACCAAGACTGACAGAACGCCTTTGCGGTTTATCAGATTCAAAACTCAGAGGGAGATTTTGTTGGCCAACATCAACAATATTGTCTGACTCAAATCTGCTTCTAGAAGAAACTCTTTGGATGTTTCTTCACTGTTTTATGTGTATTGTGTAGATCAGGGGTCACCAACCTTTTTGATGACAATGTAATTCCCAAACTGTAGTGTTGGGTTCCACTTAAAATGTTGGATTTAACTCCAGAGTTCACCAACTGTCCTCTTTTATTTTAAACGAACATCAAGCTATATGTACACAAACACCGAGTCTGTATATAGAGCATCAGGTGGAGACCTAAACAGAGCAAAAGCAATGAAGACACCTCCCAGCTGCACCATCACATATAGTGTTGTGAGTTTTAGCAGATCATATCCTTCATCGGCCAAATGGTATTTTATACAAAAGCTTAAAAAAAAAAAAAAACGTATTTTACTGCTCTGGATTCTAAGTGAAAATTTCAGTGAGCTTCAATGACTGCTGGCAATTCCACAGAAAGACTCAATATACTGTTATCTACTTAATAGCCTGCATTTGAATTTTATTGGGAAAGGACCATAATGTTTGAATAGCTAATCTCAAATTAACATCAGATTTATTCAGCTTGTTATTTTTGCAGGTTTTCTGTCTTTACGACATGTGTACATGCATTATTATTATAATTATCATTATTTAATTAAACCCTTGCCCCAAATGATAAGAAAAGCCAATGTCTTATGACAATATAATCCTTATAATAACGACACGCTGGCCAGTCAGCCAAAAATTAACACAAAATTTATTATGTACTCTGGGTTTTACAAAATTGCTCAGTTTCTGTGACCCAGTGTGATGCTTGCACATAGATTTTAGACAGACTGCAGAACAAGCTGTACTTTCCAATGCACCTTTTCTGTTGGGTTAGGGTTTCCTTGCGCTAACAACGCAAAGGTCAAGAGGGTTCTAATCCCAGGAAAAGCAAGAACTGATAAAAAAAAATAATAATAATATTGTGTTCATGCATTCAAATGCAAGTGGATAAAAGCATCTGCCAGGTATCTGCATAAATGTAAATGTTAGCATAGTGCCTGAATACCTCATTTTTATTGGCTGGCAGGTGTAAATTAAAACCAAGTGTTTCTCTCATGGCCGGCAGAGTGAAGCCAAAATACGGTGAGTGCCACCATATGTGCTGGCTGCAGAATTTCTGGCCAATGCAAGTATACGGGAAAAACTATTTCCTCAGAAATGACATCATTTACATGTAATTAATGTTTTTAATGATTTTCGAAAGATATCTACAAGGTAAACAAAGTTTTTGGTTCAAGTTTAATTTCTTGAGGTTTGGGCTTGGGATTGACAACTATAATTGACAGTTTACGCCGGGGCTCTGAAACCATGCTTATCAAGAAATCGGATGTTCGCATGTGCCCTGCTCAGATTGCTCTTCCAGGAAAGCTCCCTGGTGGCGTCATTTTAGCCCAATGGCGGTAGGCTGTGTCACGTCATCCATATTTTTGTACGGTCTATGATTAACTGATTAACAGCTAGGTACTTCCTGATTAGTCCTGTTGTAGTGTTCCTGTCTCAGGACCCATTTGTGATGGTGTTCTTCACGGAACCAACGGTCGCGTTCTCTGTCTTGTCTCTGTCCCGGGTTTTCTCTGATCTCAGGCTTTATTGCAAAGGTGATTTTAATCCAAGAACAAAAAGCAAGCAGCAAGTGTTTTCAACAAATAAAAAAAAATATTACAGGCGATTTTTTTCAAGCTTCTCTTCAATTATACCCAATCAGCAGCAAAAACAAGATTATTATGTCAAAACAAGCACCGACAATTTAAACGATATGTTACATTAGTCACACTCCACTAGAGAGTCAGAGAACGATTTAAAAATGTCAGTAAAATCTGCAGTTATTACCTTTAACTTCACAGAGCACAATTTCCACAAAGAAGTACATTGTGGCAAGGGTAATTTGACTATAGTAAGGTTCTGTTTGTCATTATATAAAGACTGGTTTATCGGGACTGCTTGTGGTCTTTCTGAATGGTGAACAAATCTTGACAGGGAAACAAGTTTCCACAACAAACATGTGCATGCTGGCATATGACCAATGGTTGAGCTGAATAATTCCCAGTCAGCTGAATATAAAACCGTTTAAATACACATCCTGGAGGCAGCAAACCTCTGCTGTGCATCAGGGGGTTCTTCAGCTTTATGTCTTTGTTTAATGCTAACCTACATGTCAATTATGTATTGTGGCCACTGTTAAACAATGTGAGATATATTATACCCTTAATGACACTTAATGCAGTAAATACCCATTTCATTTCAAGACAGGAGAGCATGCGAGTCGTCTCATATAGGCTCATCTCAAACATATGGAAAGGACTTCAGAAGAATTTATTTAATAAAAATAAAGCATCCTGTTCAACCCCTTGCTTAATAGCTTTTTTTCAAGCCAGTTCAGGACTGTTCCCAGGACTATCAAGGTAAATGTTTTTTTGCTATAAAGCTAAGCTTATCAGTTAGCAGTGCAGGCCAATCACATTTCATCACAATCACATACAAAAGAGGTTGTACTTATAGGAAAAAAACGCGTCTCACCCAATGTGCGCTGGAGACCCCCGTGACCCCGAAAGGGAATAAATGAATGAATGAATGAAGGTTCTTTCAGAAAAAATAAACAGGGATGTATTTAAGAGAGAAGGGAATTTAAATGTCTGTAGGATGCCTCGACTAGAGACCTGCACTAGATGCAAATCTAGATCAATTATATTACCTTCCCACCTGCTTAAATTTGCATATAAACATACACATGCTTTCATTTTCACCATTTCTTCCCACAACCCTTCATTTTATTTCACCTGTATCCCTTTTTACTTCTAAATAAATAGAAATGGGTTTGTGAAATTTTGCTTCGATTCGAAGACAATAATCCAAAACTCTGGGTGGCTCGTTCTTGATAAGGAGTTTTCTTTCGAGTGTCTCTTTCCAGAGGTTAAAGTTGCTTGTTTTTCACTTGTTTCACGTTGGTTCATCAAACTTTTAATCCCAGCAAAGTCATTTGTTTTTTTTTTTGTTAACAGTGTTTGTCTTAACAGAAATGTCCATTTTTTAGGTATATTTCATAGGTATATTGTCCCACATATATTAGAATATTCTGCACATGTCAGAAGTCTAAGACTACATTCTTATCAGGGAGGTAGAAATACGTGACCCAAATCTGGCAACAAAAAAAAAAGGCATATCAGAAGAAGAGCACCTTCAACCATTTTATGGAGGGGAGACTTTACAACAATGTAAGATGTCATGCTGTCACACAGTGTCTAAAACATTGCAGACTAGGGAAAGATGGCAGCCTTCCAGTATCTAGTTGAAACTACTCCACTGTTACCAAAAATGGGGATCTATTTCTGGGGGTCCATCCTTGTCTGGGTATATTATAGAAGCAAGATACAGAGAAGAATAAAAAACAATAGCGGGACTGGCAACCATTGCTGCTCCCCCCAGTCAGGTGCTAATGGGACCTCGACCGCTCAATCTCCTTACTGGACAAGAGAACAATGATTTGGGCGTAGAAAGAGCCATGCACCTACTGGGCAGGCATAGCATGTTGCAATTCTCCACTTCTGATCGCTCAATCTGCCATAAAGTTATGGACAAGAGATCAGTAAGTGAGGCGTAGGGGGGCCAGGCAATGCTGTCAATTAACTATCCACCCAATCACTATTCCAGAAACATACTCTGGAAGCCGGACGGTGGTGAGTGATCACCTGACATATTGATTGGTGCAGACACGCGCACTTAAAGCAATATTTACATAAGACGACAATCGGCTTATTAGAGTTAGCCCACTACCTCCAGGTGTCTTCCCCTGTGAATAAAGATTTCTATTGTAAACAAGCAAACTCAAATCATAGGCACTTTCATGTTTGTTCAGGAGTACCACAGTATATTTGAACAATGTACATCTAGGGGTTTTTGAGCATTAGTATAAAGAACATAATAGAGAACAAAGACTGTTGTTGCGTTTTAGAATTTAGAAGTCTGTAGCAACTTCTCCCTGATAAGAACAGACACATTTGTATGGTGCTAGCACAGACTGTAACTGTATAAGACGATCAGTCATTTCAAACCTAAATATTGCCTCAAAATATGATTTATTTAATCACAATCCCAAAACCAGAAGACGAAACAAGAACACATTTGATAAAGAATAGCACAGACACAACTGTATAATAAATCCAAAAGAAGATTTCTCCTTCAAAAGTTGAATAATTTATTAGCAAAATAAAAAAAATGTAGAAAGTAAATTTTACATAGCTACATTTTTAAAAATTCTTATTAAATGTTTACAAATAAGAATTACCTTTGTTTCTCTAGACTGAAATTCCTTTATCTCTTGTAGACGGCACCTTCCGTCACTGCATACAGCCTTGAATAAAGCACACTCGTCATACAGTACTCTATCTATGATCTCAAGATTCATTTACCTAGATTCTTAGAAAGCCTGTCCTTCATCCCTGATCCTGATGAACATGCTTAGAAGTGATTAGTTTCACTTTTACAGCCACACTGATAAAGCTGCTTCTATAATTTAACAGCAACATCTGCCTCCTTGAATCCCACACCATTTGTACATACTTGCCTTTAGTGTCATTTTGCTGTAGACTGCATAAGTAAAGAAATACATCACATTCAAACAGATATGGTCATATCATAGAATTGGTAATAAAGTTCTGAAGTGTAAATGTTGCTCTAAATGCCAGACTTGTAAGTAGTTCTTTTTTTCCTCTTAAAAGAAAATGTAACTTGTATTAAAATGACATTGACGGATTTCCTTTATGAAGACCTGGCCGCAGGGCACTCTTCTCTGTAACAGGATAAACATCACCTCCATTTAAACGAAGCGATGAATTCTCTTCTTCCAACTCTATCGAAAGAAAACAAAACATCACATTACAAAACTCTTTTCCACCACTAAACCCAACAATAACCCTAACCTTAACCAATGTCAATGCTGATTTGTTTTCCGCCGTTTATGTTTGAAGGATGCCATCATCATGGTCTGCAAGTGAAGTGTGAGACTTGAGGACCATGGTCTGCTTCCAGGTCCTTATTATTTCCTTATTTGATGCTGACCGCAAACTTTTTGTCAGATCAAACTTACGGTGACCTATGCCGAATTTTAGTAGAGGCGTTACTCTGCTTGGTTTGGCTTAGCTCTACTTGCCACAGTTTCCATTTTTATCAACTCTCATAATTCCTATGCCACTTGGTGACATCATAGCAAATGCAAAAGAAATGCACAATCCCTCCTTTTGTGTTCGTTTATAACAATAAATTTGACATTTGATTTAGCAAATTTGTATCCAAAGCCGCAGGAAACTCTCAGTTTAGAAGATTGATTTGTTGGCTATTTTTAATCTATATGGTGCTGCCATGTTGTTGTCTTGCACACTGTAATGTGGTGTATACAGTGACAATCATACCTGGCCAATCAGTGGGCTCCGCGACTGACCTTCCATTGCACCTTCATTTTCTGCTTTTAGAAGCTCATCTGTATGGTTGTGAAACAAAAGTATGGCTCATACAAAATGTTGAGTTGAGCCCTAAAAACATTTGAGCTGTGCCATCACAAAACCTGTTTTGGACCCAGTTCCATTCCTCTCACTAGTCTTATCCCTTTCCCCCTTCCTTAACCCTTAGGGCTGAAATGATATACCTTAGAAGCTGGATGTGCGATCAAATTTTTGAGAGGATCAACAATTAAGACACTTCGGGTTGTTCGTAAAACGTTTATGTGTAGCGTGATTAGGGCAATGTCATCGATGAAATCCTGTAACAATAGCAATTTTGGGGGGGATTTAAATGACTTCATTTTTAATGTTTATGAATGACAAAAAAGATTAACCAATCAAATGTGCGCTCATCATGGAGTCGCAGCTGGATGGGAAATCCATCTTTACCCTTCGTTTGGAGGGGTAGTCAGTCGTTCACTTTAGTTCTGTGCTTCATGAGGAAACTCTCGTTCTCATCAAACTCTCATCAGTAATAATTGAGCAGGCCGGATTGGAGGCCTATGAACTGTTTGACACCCCTGCTTTAGCCCTTCCTCTTCGTTCAAAATTGATCAAATGAATATGCAAATAGAAGGGCAAGGGCTAGGGGTAAGTGGTACAAATGGAACTGGGCCTTACTAAGGATGATCAGCCAAGTTGTACCCACATTAGATCTGAAACATTCTGATTAGATGTAATTGCGAGTGAGTGCATGTGCACGATTTGTGAATGAAAATGGTAGTTTGGAACTGACCACAGAAAATATTTGGGAATTGAAAATATTTGTGTATTGAATTAGTACAATTTCACCAAATTTAAAAACATCAGAATCCAGAAATAGTTCATCACCTAATATGACATATTAGCTTACGATATTCATTTCATAAATGATATTTCATGCCCAATTTGCATTTACAAATGAAATAGTCATGTGCAAGTACGCACTCCTTAAATCTTAAGAGTGAATCTCCAAAATCTAAACGTTTCCATGGGAACGCGTCTTGTATTTAGCAGCACATACTCTTTTATCTGTCGGTCTAAAGACTTAAATCTAAAGTCCCTGACCAAGTTTTTCAGTTGACAGCCCCCGTCATCTCATCTCACAAGCTTTGTCCAAGCTGGTTACGATGTTAAAACCACAGCAGACCATAATGCGGCTAAAGACAAAACCTGCTGACAGATTCAGGCATACCTTCCTCCCTGAGCCCGAAGAACAGTTACTTGAAAGCATGGTTAATGTTTGCACACCACACTTAGCGTGATGTCTTCAGCTTAGCCCATGAACATCCTTTAGGACAACACAGGTGGGCCAACAAAGCTTCAAATGTAGCATTGTCTTGTTCATCGAATGCAGATAACATGAACGCCAATGCCATTCAAACGTCACCTGGATCTTGTGTTTTTTTGGGAAAGATAAGCAGAGGGTTTCTTGAATAAATAAGATACTTGGGATGTGGGTAGGATCACTTGTCTGCTTGCATTTGGCTTAACAGCAGGAAGGGAAATGTTGGGAGAGGAATTTAGGAATAAGAGGGAAATATAGACGTGCTTTGCAAATACTCCATTAACTTTGCATGTATCATGTGTTCAAGGCACTTTCCTTATTTCTGTTTCTTGAATTAAGTCAGACTTGCATTTTTTTATTTACAATTGCAGGGGAGAAAAGTTGATGAAACCTAAGAAAAAAAAAGTCACATGCTAAAAGGACAAGTTTAATATAATTTGACTTTGTATTGAATTGTCAAATCAGTAAATCTTTTTTTTTAAATGTCTCATTCATCTTGTAGTAACATGATCATCAAATAAACAACTGGTCAGCAGAACAGTTTTCTAGTCATTTTCATTAGTTTTACCTGCAAATTTTAGATCCATGTACCAAAAAAAATATTGTGTAAATATTCACCACTGATTATTTTTGCAAAACCCTTCCTAATGCAAGGAAATTTATTAAAATTTTCAGAATAACTTTCCATTAACTTCATCATTTTTTTTTGTAAACTTTACTGGCGGGACGGTGCTAGAAAGTTGCCGGTTCAAGGCTTGCCGGTGACCTTCCTGCAAGGAGTTTGCATGTTCTCCCCGTGCTTGTGTGGGTTTCCTCAGGCTATATATATGTATACCCCCGGCTCTCACTCAATGTGCACCAGCAGACCCCTGTGACCCCAAAAACAGGGAATAAGCGGGTTGGAAAATGAATGAATGTAAATTTTAGTGAACTTTCCAAAGAAACTACCTTCAATTATATAGATGTTCCATCTATCTCTAAAAATATATTTATGTACTCCAAAGAAGAAAGTGAAAGTTTACAAACGGTGAAAGTAAATCGTCATTATCTCTTTAAATAAACAGATGTGTGTTTGATTGAAATTCCCGTCATTTTTTCCTGAACAAATCACCTCGAATGAATCTTTGGAAGTGAAAAGAATCTTTTCTCTTCAGACAGCATCGACAATCAAACATAAAGAGAAAGAGCAGCTCACCAATTGTTTAGTTCATAGAGACATAGTCTACTGCTCCACCTCTCTGACCTTTAACCTCTGTCTGCAATGAGCACCAGCCAATCAGTAGAGGCTAAACAAAGGGACATTCCAGAATTTAAATGTTAGACACATCTAATATCTATCTATTTGTCAGCTAGTAAACAGAGAAATTAACAGATAAAATACAATTTAAATACAACTCTTGGCTAATTAGTTCTAAAATTAAGTATTCAATAAACACAATTATTGTTATTTTAGTGACGTGACAAAATTTCCTGGAAGCTGTCAGACCAGCAGTAAAAAAAAACCTGGACGAATAAACAAAATAATAGAAAACTATATAAAATAGAAAGTGAAATGAAATCAAGAATAGTGCTCACAGTAGAGTGTCCAAAGTGAAAACATGCTCTGAGCTTAGACTGAAGTTATTGTGGATTTTTGAAAATGTCATAATTTGGGCTGCATCCATCCATCAGTAATCTGAACCTGTTTTGTCAGTCACGGTTGAGACTCTAAAATATTCAGTATTTGCACAAAATGTATGGTACACCCTCTAACTGGAAAACAATGAACTATTTTAGTAAAAAAAAAAGTCTCAAGTTTTCACAATCACATTCGCTTTGACAAATCTTCGATTCTCCAGAAGAATGTTTTTGAAAGACTGTCCTCTCATTATTCCAACACAGTGCTCTTCGGCAAAATTGTACGGGAAAAATGCATTGTTCTGTTGTGTACGGCTCATCATCCCGTCTCTTATCAACTCTGTATCTCATACTTACATTACACTGCACAATATGTCGAAAAATCAAGGTCACGATGCCAATACAAAAATGTAACCTTTCTGTTCTTTCTGTGTTTGCTACAGTGTTGATGAGCTACTGCCGTGTACTGCTTTGGGACTGCATTAGCAACTTTCACATGATTCGCTAGGTGCCAACTCCAAGCTCCTCATGATCACTGTAGCTGGAGGACCCTTGTCTGATGCAATGCCGGTAAACAAAATGTTATTTCTTAATATATTATGGTTGTGCTTATCCTATTTGCTTTAACCCTTAACCAAAACAAGTAGTCCCTGGAGCGTTTATCGTTAAAGGTTACAATCGCATTTGTTTATCTAACTATACATAGAACTTCACATTTAATATTTAAGTTTTATACAAACCCTTCTGTTCCTCAGGGCACTAAACTTTTTTTGCTCTTTCTAAAAGGTGCTTTAAATCCATCATACTGGTTTGATTCCATGCTGGGTATTTTCCTGGTGATTCATACCACATGCTGGAAGATGAGAGTATAATTTCTTCTTCTGTCTGAGTTCTAAACATTTCTGGAAGATCTAGCCCAAGCAGCTACAGTAACCTCATGGGTGCATCAAGTCTGTGCCCCATTCTCTCTCAGTATCGTATGTTGAAATGCTTGGTTAAATGTGCAGCCTATGAGCTTAAAATCAAAAAGTAGCCTATATTGCCAAAAATTTGTTCTGGTTAAAGTCTCTTCAATAGGAATCAAATAAACACATAGAAAATGTATTTTATAGTCAGTCATATTTTTACTCACGCAGTGTGAAACCAGTTAAACCAGGTTCATTTAGGTTATGACCCAGCTAAGAGGGGCCAGGAATTAAAGAGTTAATGGATTTAATGCAAGAGCAGGAGCTTCGGGCTGCATCAACAGGTCTTTATTAAAACATAAATAAAGAACAAAACACATTCTTCCTTGATGGGAGAAACACTGACAGACACTAAGGACTAACTGGGAACTAAAAACACAAAAAGGAGGTTCAGAGCCAGTGCCTGGATAAACAAAAAAGAATCTCTTGCACAAAATAATAAATAGCTCCGGACAACAGCATAGCACAGCAGCAAGGAGAGTACAATAAATAGGGATTGGACAAGGGTGAAAGCAGCCAAAACTCACGAGATACAGATGGGAGCTCAAAAGAAATCCAGAACATGCAAGAAGCAGGGAGAGAGTGAGACTTAAACAGAAAACTCAGAGACGAGAGAAACGAACAGGCATTTCAAAGGCATTTCCCTGACCAACCTCAAACATTAAGACCAACAAGACTGATTGCCCTTCACATGATGACATAAGTAGGCCTTTCTAATTAACTGCCAACTATAAAATACATAAAAATTTCCAACAGTTTCTAAAATCTTTGTTTTCTGATTTTGTGAAAGTATTTTTCACATTTAGGTGAAGGAGCAGTGAGGAACTATTGACTGGCTGCCACTCACATAAACCTTAACCTACCCACAAACCTATTTTACTGAGGAAGTTTGGAATGTTGGTCTCTCTAGCCTGAATATCTAAAACTCTCCAGACCTACTCAAGCGGCCAGTAGGTGGACCAGTTTACTACTCATATGAGCACTGCTGATGCTGTGTAATCCAAACAACTTACACTTAATGCCGGTTTATTTTTAAATATTCAGTGAAGTATGTCTCTGTACGTGCATGGCGTGTTTATTCGTAAGAAAAAACATTTCTGGAATTGAGATCGTTTTGAAAACTTGCTATTTTTGCACAACAGGAAACAAATAAACAGGCCTACCTGTTTACATACTCTGAATACTTTCGTATCTCTTTACATTAATAACACAAATGTTCAGTAAACTTCCCAGACATGACTGCCCATTGTTTGGATATTGTTGGATTTTCCCAGGAGTCTTTCTCACAATATCTTATCAAGAGAGTTACAAAATGAGGCTATTTGAATAAATACTAAACATGGTGGCATTAATAAATGAGGTGAAGGTATACTGATATTTACCATGTGTAATTCTTATTTACTATATATTAGAGATTCTTCTTAAAATGGTCACCTCCTAAAACATGAGATACTATTTGTTTTCTCATATTTGACCCAAACTTTCACTCTGATACTGGAGAGTAGTCTTGTTGTTATGGCACCAAAGTTTGTTGATTTTTAGATCAGAATGACCATAGTTGGTTGCCAGGTACACAATTTAAATCTTGTGGTCTATGCTAAGCTATGCTGAAACTGTCAACACAGATTTGGGAGAATAGCCGTTTTATCAAAAAAGGTGGAGTGATGCTTTAAAGGCTGTAGTTTGTGAGCAATGGACAATTTTCTGTTGAGGCACTCAATTCAAAGTCCTTTTGTTCAGAGTTATTGACCGCTCCTCACCTTGTACTCATGGGTAATTGGGTTTCTTATAGTCTTTACTTGCAAACACACAACCACTGTTTTGTTGGTGAGCATGTGTGTGGTCAAGATTTCAAAGGTCACCATATCCTTCTCTCATTAACGGTGTTAATCAAGGCAAGCACCATTACTCCTGTCACTACTTTGGGTGGGAGATTTAAACAAAACCCTGGCTTAGATGGGGTTTAGCTTTTAACTAATCTTACATACTTTTGGTTACAGGCTTCTGGTTTGTTGATGGGGTCATGCTATAGATTAATGAATTAATGCACTTTTCTTGTCAATATTTACTTTTTTTCACTTTTTGGAAAATGTATGATCAAAAGATGACCAAGCCATTCTTTTCAATTGCTATCTGCTTCACATTTAGGCCTTGATTACTGCACTGGCAATGGTGTCCATTGTGAATGTGATTGGTCAGTAATGTTTGCAATGCCATTTATCCACCATTAAAAAAACACAGGTCACCATGACACTGTTAGTACGACTGATGTCCTTGTTTACACTTAATTTATAATTCCATACTGCAGGTCTCTTTCAATCAAGGCCCAGAACTGTCCATTAATTAATTCAATAGCACAATTTGAATCCTAATTGGGGCTTTGGATTCCCCTAGTTAGCTCCAATGGAGATTTCTATTAGTTTTCTTTCTAAGCACCTAATAATACCATTATAGGTTTGGGCTGATATATAAACTGTATTTCTTCCCTTCATGTGTTTACTCTGGTCAATCACAATTGTCACATAGGGTAGGTTACCTTTTTAAGTTTTAAAAATGTGGATGCACTGTCAAAATAATAAAAAAAACTAAAGGGTGTCACAAAGGATGAGGTTGAATTTTCTCAAAAGTTTGTTTAAAAAAATAATCTGCTTTAAAGTCTTCCAAAGCAACCACTGAACCTCATTGTAATTCAATGAAAACCATGCTTGTAGAAAACACAGCCATAAAAGTCTCTTATAAGTACTTATTAGTCCTTAAATTGTATTTTGAAAAAGATGTTTTTGTAAATCAACCCTCCCATTGGGCACTCTGTTAGTTTTATTTTCTGTCAGTATGAGATTTAATTTGGGAAAATAAGGATGAACAGGACCACTTGACTATTTAGATCTCTAAAGGTTCAAATGTGTAGGTTACAATTTCCAATAGAAGTATGAGCCCCATTTTAAGTGTGAACCATCATGACACAATGCACCAATAAAACCCTCGCCTTACTATTTAACAAAGCAAATCTGCTGATAAATGCCTGATAAAAGTCAGCAGTGTCAAAATATCAGGGTAGAAAAACATGTTTACCCTGGAACGAGTTGTCTTACATAAGAGCTACTCGCTGTTGAACACTCTCATGTTGTGCAAGCAGTCCCTGCAGAAAAAAACCTGCTCTTGAAGTCATTAATCGCTTCAGATTGTCTGGGTCCACCCTGAGACCCACAAGATGACCATAGGCAGAACCCTTCCCAAAGACTGCAGACCTGAACCTTAGCCTGATTCATCCCTGGACCACAAAAAGGTGGAAACTTTTTTGGCTGGGTTCTAAAATATGAGTGCCTGTTTGTGGTGGTTGATACCTATAGAGATGCTTGATGCTCAACACCAACAAAGAAGTTTAAAACGGTCAATTGATAGGCACCTAGTTGGTAAAAAAAAACCTTTTATCATTTGTCTGGCACATCTGGCATTCATCTGGGACTGATGTGGTCCAAAGATGAGCAGGATCTGACAAATGTTGGATCATTTTAATTGTGGTACACAAGCCATTGGCCAGACATCATAATATATATTATTAAATTGGCTGCGAGTTGGGTCTTGGCTCCATCCTATGTCAGCAATGGGCCATGGGTGGCCCTTGTTTGGAATTCTGGTAAATCACATGTTATAATTGATTTCAATATTTGGCACAATCAAAAGCTGGTACTCTAGCCACAGGTAGGCTACATCGAGATTGCAATGTGGGTAGAATCATAAATGAATGGACCAGATTAACCAGCTTTTACAAGCTAGTTATAAATGTATGAGAAGGTTAATTCAGGGTTTATTCAACAATCTATTTCATCTGCATAGGCCCAACATTCCAGATGAAGCCTGGGAGCTGGTTATGTTTTTAGAGCTGCTTCTAAAGATGGCTACAAGGATTAGTAGATGCATATTCTCGCTGTCAGGATGTGCATCACACTTTGGTCAGCAGAGTATAGCTCACAGCTATTCTTCGCATGAAGAAAGGACTTCTCTTCAACAGAGGTTGTTGCTCTTTTTGTGTACAGTTAGACGCTTCTGCTTCTAGGACAGCCTGGTGGTGCCGTGGGTAGCATCGTGTACTTGGGTAACAATTCACTCTGCTCACGAGAAAATGCACATGCCAAAATGACATCAATGGTACGATATGCATCAGGATATACAATTTTACTTACTTAAAGGTTTGCAAAGGTAGAAAGAAGGAAAATTATGGGTTTTGTCTTTGATTGACAATGTGAGAAGAAGAAAACCTCTTATGTCAAGGTCAAAGTACGTGATTATTAGATTAATGTTTTAAGATTAATTGAGGAGCAGACACAAGTGCTGGGTAAGAAATTCTTTAAAAAATGAGCGCTGTGTATTTTAGTCACAATCACGTGTTGAGTTAGATGGCTTACTGGCTGAGCAGCAGATTTACTCGTAATGACCTTGTGTCATTAGAAAATGAAACATACAGGTTTTAAGACCATTAAGCAAAGAATGCCAGGGTCTAGTTTGTTTGGTATCAGACTGTGTAATATCATTCAGACTCTAGGGGGCGGTGAGGACATTTGTGCACTTTTTTTAATCTGAAAGAGAGACCTTTTTATATACAATAGTGTGGAAAAGCTCTAGTTTGTTATTGTTTTGTACTACAAACACCTGCATGGCCGGAACTGTGTATGTGAGTTCAACACAGAGCAAAATGGCAGGATGACAAAAAGTCACCAGGACATAATTAAACCAGCTGAAGACTGGAGTACCCAGAGGAAACCAAAGCAATCACGGACAAGAACATGCAAACAGAAGGTCACCACCAAAGCCTTCAACTTTCTAACTGAAAGTCCACAGTGCTACCCACTGCGCCACCAAGTCATTAGGCAGATATGACATTAATATAAGAATTTTTGCCAATCAGAGAGCAGAGCTGAGCAGGAAACTGAGCAGGAAACACCATATAATTCTTAATAAAATTGCTCATATTATTTTGTATAATTAAATCTTTACAAATCTCACAACAAATTTTTGTTTGTACTTGTAAAACACGCACACACACACACCCACACACAAACCAGATGGTGGTGTGCTAGAACTCCATTAAACTAGCAAAAATTCAACTTAACTCAACATAACAAGCCTGATTATCTGAACAGTTTCTGCTTGGCCAACTTTTTTTTTTTTTTTTCAAATTGTAAGCTGTGTTTGAAGAAACAGTGGTGTGACTGTTTGGAGTCGAGACTGAGAGGAACATTACTGCGGATGTCCATGACTCTGAATTACATGAGTTCTTGATCAGCCGCATGACTGTGCAAATGTTCCAGTTCATTTCAGTTCTTCACTGTTCGCCATCTCTCTTTTCTAATCACCTATTTTGATATATTGTAAACAAAGAAAAGTTGCAAGGGCTTAATATCGATTAAAACAATGAATATGTAATATATTACACTTTATACCATGACTCAGCCGCATAAAGCAGAACAGTCTTAATTAAATGTCAACTCCAGTATTTCGAAATGTACATTTTGTTGTATTGTAGAACCATTTTCTATCTCTTTGGTATTTTCATATGGAATTTTATTGTAATTTAATTGTTGACTATAAGCTGATTTATTTGTGAAGTTTAAAAAAAAACAAAAACATGTTTGTATGTATTCTAGCTCTGTTTTTTAATTGTTCTGGGGTACAAACACCAGCAAGTTGTGGCAACTGTACATGGGAGTTCAACACAGAGCAAAATAGCAGGTTGACAAAAAGTCACCTGGACATTATTAAACAAACTGAAGACTACAACTTAGATGATTGACAGGAAGTTCAACAAACAGTCAACACACAAAACATGCCACTTTTATATAGGGTGTAAATATCATTTGCTTTTCTGGTAATGGAAAACATAGATTCCTCACAAGCCACTGCACATTGAGGCACACAGCAAAAGAATAATCTATTGCTTAATAATAATAATTGCATACCTTTTATTAATTAAAAAAGTTATTCAAATGTATTATTATACGCAGATATTAGCAGAAGAGCTCAGTGAACTTGACTATAGCAAGACTATATATATATATATATATATATATATACAGAGAGAGAGAGAGAGAGAGAGAGAGAGAGAGAGAGAGATGGTAAAAGTAGCTGTTAGGTTATTCCCCCTGTTACTTTTATTTTGTTCTTTCTCGGTCTTTTATTTTGTAACTTTCTTCTGTTCCTGCCCCTTCCTGCCTGTTCATCCTTTCTCTGTGTTCCCCTTCTTGTACCTTTTATTCTGGCCTCTTCTCCTGTGTGTCTCTTCATTGTGTGTCTTTGTTAATTAGGCCTCGTGTGCCCCACCTGCTCCTCATATCTCGTTCATCGTTCCCTCGTTTGCCCGCTGCCCTCTTAACGCTCTTGCTCCCCCTTTCCTGTGCGGGTTCATTATTACTTGATTTTCATGTGTCTGGTAAGCTTCTGATTTGCCATTGCTCAGGGTTTGAAGTTATATTTTTGCATTTGTTCCCCAGCAGCCGGCTGTTTGGCAATCGTGGATT